>MDKI01017231.1:0-59603 GCA_005239505.1 Nicotiana paniculata
ACCATTGTCATGGCCCGAGAACATCATTTCATGGCCTGCGAATCCCTTACCACACAATGCATGACCCGGGACGTCATGGTCCAAGGACGTCATCCTCAACCGTCCAAAGACAGTTTTCATGGTGTGAAGGAAAT
The DNA here is from genome assembly GCA_005239505.1 of Nicotiana paniculata. NCBI lineage: Eukaryota > Viridiplantae > Streptophyta > Magnoliopsida > Solanales > Solanaceae > Nicotiana > Nicotiana paniculata. The sequence continues at coordinate 135 of MDKI01017231.1, forward strand.
TTGCATCATGTCTAAATTTAATCAAATTTATACGTATATGCTTGCAGTACATCTTTTGATTTGAAGGTGACCTAGTGAGTAATTGTTATCCCAACACGAGCAATTCCGCTCCAGTTCCTTCAAATAATTTCAGAGCTGACCTCTCACTATAACTGTTTCACCTATTCGAAACGTTGTGTCCGTCCTTGTGACAACTACATCGGTTCATTCCACCGGTGGAACCAGAATTACACACGGCCTAATTCCTGTAAAACAAGGGATATGTAGGCAGTTTGGAGACCAGAGTGCGACCTATATCTTTCAAATCACTCTATTCATACAAAATTGGCCATCATATCTTTACCCGACAAGTTTTTTAACTTTCCCGGGTAAAGAGGGGCAGCTGTTGATACCCAATATTTTCCATATATATTTTAAAAATACACATATACTTTCAAAATAGTTTGTGAGCATCAACTAGTATTTTTCTATAATTTTCTGTAATTTTAAAGGATTTTTAATTAATTTATTCCAGCATTTTATTATCTAAATAATTACTAATTGCGTCACAAATGATTTTATAATAATTTAATTACTTAATCTTTATTTCTTATATTTCTATTAAGCTTTAATCATTTTATGCATAATTATATTTGCATATTTAGGTTGTAATTGCAATAACTTTACAATAATAGCCCATGCATGCATAATTACTTTATTTACACGGGAAATGAATTTTTATATTTTTAGAATATTTAGTAATTACTTTGAATCATTTTTCGTATACAAATAGAATTTTTAATCATTTATTAATTATATTTTATAAATTATTTTATTGATTTAATTAGGTATTTAAAACATAGCCTCTTTTTTATTTCAAACAAGCCTAATGTACCAGCCCAGTACCCAAATACCATACGCGTCTAACCCAGAGCCATACCCGTCCAAATTAACCCGCCTGGCCTAAGATCTAATCCGAATAGTTGATCTCTCGAGATCAACGGCTCCCAATACCCCCAACCCTTTTAATTATACTTACACCCCCTAACCCTAATTCATTTCCCCCGTCTACCCGCCGTCACTAAACCCCCTCCTCTCATCTCCTCTGAACTCACCTCTCACCTTCTGAAACCCTAGCGTCGTAACCCCCATTTCCCCTTCGATTCCAACTCAGAGATGGAATCCATTAACGATTCCCTTACCTTATTAGCCCTCTCCTATTACTGGTTAACAGATTATGGTATTACATAATCACTTGACTAACGTGGCAAACAAATATCTCTTGCTTTGAACCAAATCTGGTTCGAACCTTCACTTATTTCCCTCTATGTTCATTATCCCCCCTTTATGGTATGAATCTCTGACATTTTTGTTCGATTCTTCACTTACCCTAAAGCTAGGGTTTAGATATTTTCAGGTCTGTTATATTTTTCTATTTTTGTTAAATATTTTCTTTTAATGTTTCCGTGCATCTCTATTATGATTTTTCTGACTAATTTTTACCCTAAAAATTAGGGTTTTGATTCTTGAATAATCGAACCAAATCTGGTTTAATCTTTAATGTTGCTATTCATCCCTCTCTATGCATCTTTATTATAGTTTTTCTTTTGATATTCTTGACTAATTTTAATTACCCTAAAAATTAGGGTTTTCGACTTTAGTAGATTTTGGCCAAACATGTTTCAACCTTTAATGTTTCAATCTCTGTGTATTTCCTTTATTACTTCTGACTGATTTCACTTACCCAAAAATTTAGTTTCAAATCTTAATTATTTCCGTCTATATGTCTCTGTATTTTTGCCTAATTTCTAGGGTTTTCGACTATTTGATTATTTTCCTCTTAATGTTTCTGCCTATCTGTCTTTAACCATGACCATTTTGCTGACTAATTTTACTTACCCCAAAATTAGGGTTTTGAAATCAGTCTTTCCTTTTTTGTATATTACTGGTAGTTCCTTATTTTTCGTTCGATTTACCTGTTCTTGCCTTATTTGGTCCTGTATTTGGTTGTTAATTTCTTCTATTTTCCTTAACCTAAGTAATATTGTCCTGATTTTATGCTATTGATTGAAATCGACTTTAAACTAATTCTGTTAATTAATTCCAATCCTTATTTGTCTATGATTTACTTATTACCTTATTTGTCTGCCTCATTGAGTACTATTTAAACCCCTTCTCCATCTCCCCTTAGACACACTCGAACTCTCATTTTCTTTACTCACTAAAAACTTAAGGTCTCTTCGTTCTCTCTTGTTGTGATTTCTGTAATAAGTTGTTATAGTTGGCCGGCTGAAAGCCAAGGCCAAATTACTCTGGAACTTAAGTGCTATTGCATATTTACTTGCTCTCTTCTCAAATGGTATGCCCTAACCTTTGCAATTTCATTCTCTATGCTTTGTTTGACTAGCCTGTTTCAATTCCTAGCATGATTCTGTCATATGACTATGTGATTTCATTTGGTAATACTGTTAACTTAGGACTAAGTTAATTCAAATAGCATGAATACTCTCATAAGTTAATGTAAGGTTTAGTTTGTTTCATTAACCTGTTCTGAACTTTATAAGGTACTATAAGCATGTAATCAAATATGTGCGTTGCCTAACTCATTTGCTCTGTCTGTCTATTTCATGTACCTGGCTAACTTAGTTTTTATGCCTAATGGTTTATATAATTACTTAGCTTGATCATATTTCAATCTTTTTGAACTATGTGCTAAGCATCAATTCTGTTTGTTTTCTTGATGCAGCTTTTGCCTGCAACTCTATGTTCTGAACTTTCTTTCTTCTAAAATTGAATTGTTTTTTTTAAAACCTGCCCCTACCCCATTTTATGTAGTGATTTTAAAACCCCACTCCTAGTCATTTAGGTTCTCCACCATCCCAGTGTGAGCATTGCCTAGGGTCCACTTGATACTCCTTTGAACTTTGACACAATGGGGACTGGTTTTCCAATCTCTTGAACTATCTTTTGAATTTGGTTCCTGTGTGAGCATTGCCCTGGGTCCCCTAAGGCCCTTGGGAACTTTGACACACTAGAAACTTGGTTCTACCGCTCTATGTTGTGCTTCAAAGTGCTTATGGATGGAAGGCCCGGTTCCCAGGTTTATTTAGGTCTATGAGGGCTCCCTATAGTGTAATTATTTCCATTATGTAATTTATTTGATATTTTGAGCTGTAATAGTCTTTGTATTAACAAATTTGGGGTTAATTAGTAAAAGTTGGGGGGTCTTCTTATTTTCTTTACCAAACTGGGTAGAAATCCTACCTATAGGATTTAACTATCTTGATTGAGCTATGTGAGTACTATATTGTGTTTACAAATCCAGCTTATAGGACTTGCCTGGTCATTTGGATTCTATATTTACGCTTGTATACTAGAGAACCTGCTTATAGGAGTTCCTTTAATTCTATATTCGCATTGCATGTTAGAAATCATGTTCATAGGATCCACCAATCCAAGAAATGTGCATTAGTGAGGACCTTTCCGTTTGAGTTAATTGTCCTTCTTGGTGATCTGTTTAAATTCTGCCTATACACAATTAATTAATATCATACTTATAGGATAAAAAATTAGTCTCACACTTACAGATCATGTATATAGGATAAAAGGTCAATTTCAAACCTAGAAATCATGCCTATAGGGTTTAAATCAATAGATATCATGCCTATAGGACCAAAAAAAAATTCAAATTTAGAAATCATGCCTAAAAGGATTAAATCAACTCAGCATTTAGAAAGCATGCCTATATGAAATAAAAACCAGTCTTTATGAGTTAAAATCAGTATTACACTTAGAAACCATGTTTATAGATTTGTAATTTGTAAACTCGTAGAAATCATGCCTATAGGATTCTGTTAATCAATTTTGAATTCAAACAATTTTGTTCATCACTTAGGCAATCTGTAGGACTCAATAATGATTCTGGTTTAAAATTGTGACATTTTACTACTTGGAATGCCCAGATTCCCGCTGAATAAATCAGTAGGCAAACAAATAGGTCACAACTTAATAAAATTGCCTTTATATTCTATTTCTGCTCGTATAGATATACTGCCTATAGGATCCTAAAATTAACGAAGTTTGCTGATTCAATTGCGTGTTTGTTGTTTACGTGTGGAGGTCAATGTGAGCCCTTATATCTGTATTTGAAAGTCCTATTTGTCTTTTGTTTGTCACCTAGATTTCTCATATTTAAGTAACATAGATTGGTCTAGAACCATCCTAAATAGAGGTCCTAACACCTTCAGGGCCATAGGTAAGGGTCGGGGAGTGCACGCATAAGGAACAAGCTATAAGCTATTAGAACGCTTAGGTAACAACTGGAAGATAGTAATGTTTTTGCGGTTATTTGTTTTTGCATGTTTGAGGTAAGTATCTTATCTAAACTTGGTTGAGGAACTAGTCCACCGAACGAAAAGGATGGAGATGTTTCGACCTATTCGTATAAGACATGGTTTGAAAACATGGGGATTGGGGCTATTGATCCAGAAAGACGAGAGGGTATTGCTATTCGGTCTTCGGGGTGCTGAAAGCAAAGCCCTAAGATTGCTCTGATTCCTCCCATTGAGTCGGTCTTAGATCTGGTAGATCAGATTGAATAAGGGATGGAAGGGTGTTCCGGTAGCCTGAGTTATTTGTGATTGCTACATGCTATGGGTGAGCACATGTGTGGGGATGGATCCCATGTGCGAGCACCGGGGTATTTGTACATACTTGGGGTAGTGCTTAGGCTATTATAGTCCTTGAGTTGACTGTTAAGCATTAAGCTATGACGTTTCTCATGTTTGTAGCGATGTTGTGAACTATTTAATCCATTCCGAGGTTAAATAGAGGTTAATTCCCTGAATGCCCCTGATACTTGCTATTTTCGTGAGGAAATTAGATTTGAGATGTCATAGCACACTTTGCACATACCTAAATTTTAGCATGTCACTTGTATATTTCTTTATGTGTCTGATATTCATTGATCATGTACAAGTATTCTTGTATATTTTATTATGTGTGATATCATTTGGACTTGATGCATGTGACCACGCTGGTATCATTGTGTTGTTATGCATGTGACCACACTGGGTGGATTGTACTGTTATGCATATGACCACGCCAGGTGGATTGTGATTTTTGGCATGTGAGTTATCCGTGTGGTTGTTATACTATTAGCATGTGGCTGTTATACGTGAGTTGTTGTGCGGATCCATACATTGATATTATATCCACGCGATTGATATTATTAGCATGTGAGTTGTCCGTGTTGTACGTGAGTTCTCCGTGCATTTTGTGGATACAGATCCATCCCCCTAGGCCAAGAGGACTCATGGTATGAGAGAATTTAGTGCTGGTCACGCTGCAGCTACAACCCGTCATGGTAGGGGATATGTAAGCTATATAGATCATTTAGAACTTCCAGATTCTAGTGGTGCTTCAGTTGTCCCGAGGTCTAAGGTTTCACACTTTGCTCAGCCATTTTCTACTGCACCTCCTGCACGGGATGCCTTCAGTGGTTAGTCCAGCCGACTAGTCTTGAGCCAGCCCCAGTCTCCACGTCCACTGAGAGATTCTTTAGAGTGTGGCAATAATCGCCATATGTCGGAGACTTCCCCACATTCATGAAGGGTGTACCTCCACAGGCTATTCAGGCTCCACGGATTTAGTCAAGTCCGCAGACTTCCAGGAGATAGTTGCTATCCAGTTTCCACTCCTCCTGCTCATCCAGCATGGGGTGGGGTACGGGCGTGTAGAGGTCTCCTTAGAGGGGGAGGCCAAACCAAATTCTATGCTTTTCTTTGTAGAACAGAGGCAGTTGCTTCAGACTCAGTCATTACGAGTATGGTTTCGGTTTTCCATAGAGATGCATTAGTCTTATTTGACCTGGGATTCACTTATTCATATATGTCATCTTACTTTGCTCTGTATTTGGATATATCACGCGATTACTTGAATTCTTTTATTTATGTGTCCACTCCTATAGGAATATATATTGTTGTAGATCATGTGTATCATTCGTGTTTAGTTGTTATTGGTGGTTTTGAGAACAGAGTTGATCTATTGTTACTTAGCAAGGTAGAGTTTGATGTTATCTTGGGCATGAAATTTTGTCGCCCCTAGCCTAGTCCATGAACAATATCAAAATCAGTAACAAGAGATAAATATGATAGGAGTAAAGTGTACCACATTATTTTTCCACTACTCATAGAAGCTTCATTTATAATGTCCAAAATATTACAATATCATGGTTACGAGGGAAATACATGTTTGCCAACTTCCAATACTTTTAGTTCATTACCCAACATTGAACACCACCCACAACCTGGCTACGGATCCTCTATATACAACAGAAGAGTAGTAACAAAGTATCGACGACAATTCCCCTGTTATAACTCAAAACAGAATGTTCAATGCCAAGTGACATAAGGCCCAGAACATAATAGGGCTTGCCAAAACCTACTGAGTAGAGAGTACTGCTAATGAGAGTCAAAATTTCCCAGTAACTAACTACCTCATCCATTAGATGCAGTGCCCCCGGCAAAAAGGATGTTAGTTATGTGGATTAGTACTAGTACGTAAAGCTAAATGTCCTCTTTCGAAATAAAATGCCAATATAAGAAGGGGAAACCCATGGGAGCAGCAAGTAACAATCAATCATATCTAAATGCCAAGCAAAAACATAACAATTTTCAAAATACGAAAATAATATTTTTTTTTGGTGGGGAGATTATTAGCACTGTTATATCAATGTGTTTTTAGCACAGAGTCCGATCATGCCTGATTGGCTAGGCCATCTCTCCACGATCAGTGTGGATTGACATGGTAATGCTAAAACAATAGTGATAACAAGAGTAGGAACCACCATGCGCGCGACATGGCGTCTGATATCCACCCGATCGGCTAGGACGTCTCCCCATATACGTCATGTGGGTTAGATGTAAGGCCCCGTAAAAATTTTCCAAACAAACTGGGGTTTCATGCTGCCGGAGTACGCGTAGGTGTTGTTTCTGAGGCCACAGTTGGTGTTGTTTTGTGTTATGTTATGTCTTTGGGTTATGTATATGCTGTTAGGATGGTGTTTATGGGGTTCTCTAGCAGGTGGATAGGCCTAGTTACAGGGGAAACTCTAGCAAATTTTTTGGAAATTTAGGGAGATACAAATATTTGGAGCTGGTGGTGGTGTGGTATGAAAATTGAGTTGCATCAGATGCTAATAGTGAGCTTTGACCTTCATTAAAGGATGAATGATCTTAAGTGAGGAGGATGTAAGGCCCCGTAAATATTTTCCCAAAAAAGAAGTGTTTCGTGGTGCCGGGGTAGGCGTAGGTGTTAATGATAGTAGAAATGCTTGCCGCGATATGGACTTTTTGGGTTGAACAATGTGCTGGAAAGTTCAAGGAAAATGTTTTGCAAAGTTGGTAATTTCTGCAGCCCATTATGCTATTGTATAATCATTTTGTGGGCCACATAATGGCCGCAGATTGAGGCATCCATTTAGTACATTTTCGATGTTATTTTCGTGGCCCATTTGAGACCTCATAAACATTTCGTGGGCCATACTCTGTTAGCATATCAAGCCTTGGAATTTTTGCAGAGGGAGGTTCTGCGGCACATTATGCGACCGCATAATAGGTCTACGGGCCACACAATGGCCGCAAAGTGAGGCAGACCAGCCTAGTTCCGGAGGGCCTTTTTCGCGGCCAATTTTACGGACTGCATAATCATTATGTGGTCTCATGTGCGACCGTAGATCCTGTCCCGGGGCTTCATTTTTTGTTTTTTATAACCCAACCCTACTTCGTTAAAATAGATTCCATGGTCAATTTTATAGCAAATCTAATACTTTTAGACTGATAGAGTGCCTTAGAGTGGGAGAGTGATCTTCAACCAATTGTACATAAATTCTTGCTCAAACATTTGAAGATTAACAAGGAAAATTCACTGAGTCTTCATCCTAGAGGTAAGAATCTACACCCTATCCCCTAATTTTGAAAATTAACAAAAACATAAGTAATTAGCAAGACAATTCTTGGGTAGGGGGGTTGTTTATCTTGCATTCATGTGTTATCAAAGAGTGTAGGAAGATTGTGAGCTAAAAATGGTAAAGAATGGGTTGTGGGATGATGGAATCTTTCATAAAAGGACCTTAAAAGATTAATGCATACCTAGTGTTTGATAAAATGCTCAAATGAGCTAGAATCGTGATCATCTTCCTAAATTTGGTTCAACTTGTTATATTTCTAAAATAGATTGAAGTAACTAAGAATTCCAGAATATTTTAGAGTTCAAGGAAGATCAATTGAGGTATGTTGGATAAACCCCTTTCTTAGAATTGAATTCCACGGCGTTCATGTAAGTTATGTAAGACCCAAGTTAATCATTATGAAATTGGTTATCCTGAGTAATCTTATGTTGAATTATATATGTTCAAGACGTGCTCCAATGCTTTTATTCATGCTATGTTATCTTTAGAGGATAGATAAAAGTGTAGGCTGTGTGTTATAAATGTTACTACTAAAAGTCATGCTTGAATGAAGGTTATCATGCCAAATTATGTGAAAAATCTATATATGTCTAACACTCTTAATTGCTCTCATGTGTACCTAAAAGTCTTGAATCGAAAAGTCTTGTTGTCTATAATGATGATGATGTGTGAAAATGAAAAAGGGGAGCATGAAATATGAAATTCAATCAAGTTCCAAGAACGATATTATAATTTTGGCCATAAGTGTCGGTGAATCGAATAGATGTGAAGAAAGTATGACGTGGGATGATTGATAGAAAAGGTAATGTCTTGGGTGAGATGGCCTAACCGATCGGGCCGTGATCGGATGCCATGCCGCACACATGGTGGTTATTGTGCTGGAAATTATAATTTGAATTGTGATTGTGGTTGATGTCTCAAATGAGGCGGCCTAGCAGATCAGGTTGTTATCGGACTTCGTGTAAAAGTACGGTGGTATTGTCAGTTATGGTATATCGATACTAAAGATCTCTCATTATAAAATATGGAAATTTACTTGAAAACTTAGGTGGTGCTTAATTTTATGTTTTGGTTATTGTTTGAGGTTTCTAATGGTTTGCAGGTTTTCTCCCGTGTATTATTTTTCATTCTATTTAGATGGTGTTTAATTATATGGTGTTTACTTGAAAACTGTGTATTTGCATTTCGCTCGGTATTTTACGGGAATGAGTAGCTTTATATGATGTATTATGACTTATGTAAATCGTTAGTTTTGGTTTTAAGGTTATTCAGAACTGATTTGGAAGAATGATCCTCAATTAGGAAGCTTTAAATGGAAAGAGTTGGCCAAGTTTGACTTTTTGTGAACTTGACCGCGAAACAAAGTTTTTATGGTTCAGACAGGTTCCGATTGTGATTTTGGGCTTGGGAGTATGCCCGGATTTTAATACTGATGTTTCTAGAATATTTACGCACAAATTGGTGAAAAATAGAAATTTAAAGGTTTGGAAAGTTAAAAACTTTGACCGAGAGTTGACTTTGTGGATATCGGGATCTGATTGTGGTTCCGAGAGTTGTAATAGATTCATATTTTATTTGGGACTTGTGTGCAAATTTTGGGTTCATTCCGGATTGATTTGGTATGTTTCAGTGCGAGTTATTGAAGTTGAAAAGTTCAAAGTTCACAGATTTCGATTTGAGGTGCAATTTGTCATTTTGATGTTGTTATGTGTGATTTGAGTCCTTGAGTAGGTCCGTGTTATGATATGGGACTTGTTAGAATACTTGGACGGGGTCCCGAGGGGCTCGGGTGTGTTTCAGATATATTTCAGATCATTTATCTTCATGTTTTCACTACTGGTAGTTGTTGTTTGCTGGTGTTTCAAACCTTCTTTGCGATCACGAAGGTTAGCACGCGATCATGTAGTGTATTAGAGGAGTTGGACTTTTTCTTTCATCACGTTCACGGCAGTAGCATCGCGTTCGCGCTAGTTGCATCGCGTTCGTGCCAGTGGCATTGCGTTCGTGAGCCTTTATGAGGCATGGGCATCGCGTTCGCCCAGTTATGACCGCGTTCGTGTAGGGAAGTGATGAGAAGATGGAACTGGGGAGTATGTCTTCGCATTCGCAAAATACTTTGACCGCGTAAGGTATAGCTGTTGTGACTCGTGTTTGCGAAAGGTATTTTTGTTCATCGAGAACGCGAAGGGTTTTCCACATTCGCGAAAGAGGGATGTCTGGGCAGAATTATAAGTATTCTATTTCGGGGTTCCAGCTTTTTTTTTTACATTTTTGGAGCTATGGAGGTCGTATTAAGGGGATTAGTAAAGAAAATTTCACCATATGAATTGGGGTAAATGCTCTCTACTCGGTTTTGGTTTTATTTCATGAATCCATCTTCATTTTTAGTAATTGGTTGATGAATTTAAATAGCAAATTGGGAGTTTTGGCCTAATGTTTTATAATGTAAAGTTTTGAGTTTTGAACATCAAATTGGATTCGGATTTGATTGAATTTAGTATGGTTGAACTCGTGATTGAATGAGTTGTCGAATTTTGTGAGTTTTGTTGGGGTTGAAGGCCTGGATCCGGGTGTGACTTTTTGTCGATTTTTGGTTTTGTTAAGGTTTCGATCTTTATCATTTGGAATTATTTCATGGGGCTTTATTTGATGTATTTGGGTAGCTTTTGGATATTTTTGAGTTCTTCGGAGGTCGGTACACGCGAGATGGAATTTTTTGGAGCATCGCTTGGCTTGCTTGGTATTGTAATTTGGCTTCTTCAAAGTAAGTAACACTTCTAAACTTAGTGCCGAGGGTACGAAACCCCGAATTACGTGTTATATGATTAGTGTTGAGGGATGCACATGCTAGGTGACGGGCGTCTGGGCGTGCACCGTGTAAGTTGTGACTCCTTTATTTCTGTGGTACTGTGTCGTTACCAAATCTTACTTGTGACCATGAGATTCCTACATACTTGAGCTATTGAGTTGTGATACATGTTAGAAACCATGCCTAGGTTACATGCTAATCCTGTTGGGACCCACTGAGGTTATTTTTGCTATTCAGCTACCTGCTTCACTGCTTTACATACTCAGTCACACGCGTTCATATGCATATCATATCTCGGTTATCATTTATTAATCCATAATATTATCATTTTTGTCTAGTTTCATGTGATTGTGAGCCCGAGAGACTGGAGAGTTTGATGACTAAGTGAGCCCGAGGTCCTAAGTGAGAGTGATATTATGGGATCGGGCTGCACGCCACAGCATGTTATATTGATTACAGTTTATGTTATCGGGCTGCACGCCGCAGTGATATAGTGCTTGGTATGAAGGAGCTCCACCACTGTTTGCACACACCCCTAGTGAGCGCAGTTGATTATATATAAATGGATCTGGTTGCACGCCGCAACAGGCCTTTTGTCTATATATATGTTGTTCGGGTTGCACACTGCAGTGGGCCTTATGGCTATATATATGTTGTTTGGGTTGCATGCCTCAGTGGGCCTTATGGCTATATATATGTGGATCGGGTTGCACGCCACAGTGGGTCTTATGGCTATATGTGGATCGGGTTGCGCGCCGCAACAAGTACTGTACAATGATGAGTGATTGAGTATGCTGAGCATTTAGCATGGTAAAAGTGAATGCAAGACAGTGAGATTGAGTACTCTGAGCATGTGAGTACATGATTTCATCACTGAGATGCATTGCATTTGACTTGCGTACTTGAGATACATGCATAGAGATACATTTCCCTCTGCTACCCAATTTTGGTGACATTTATGATTTTACCCGTATCTTGACATGTCGGCACAGAGATGCACTTTCCTCATGCTATCTGAAAATGAAAAATCTTATTTATTGTTGAAAGGATTTTTTGAATAAACCACAATTTTCAAACTTACTCATATTTTTGGCAATTTCCGTAAAGATTTGGGTTTTCATTGAGATACTTGAAAAGCATGCCTATTTTATGGAACTGTGAACGAGCTGAGCATTTTATTTATGAGGTACTGCTTTATTGCTTGTACTATGTTGTTATGAACTGTTATTGGCTATTTGTGTTGGACCCGGCCTTTGTTCTAGCTCGTCACTAATTTCAACCTAAGGTTAGGTTTTTTACTTATTGATTATATGGGGTCTGTTGTACTTATACTACACCTCTGCACCTTGCGTACAAATGTTGGCTGCTGACATTGCTGAGATCGACGGGAGCTGGATTTGAAGATGTACCTGCATTTCAGTCATAGCTACCTCTTGTTCATAGTAGCCTTAAATTTATAACAATCTATTTATGTACATTTCGAACATATTTATACATAAATCTATCAAGCTCATGATTTGTACTACCAGTCCTTGAAAAAATTCTAGTATTAACAGTTGTAGTACAATTTTTTTCTTAAGTCTTATTATACTGGATAGTTATTAATGGGCTTACCTAGAGGGTTGGGCTAGGTGCCATCATGAATAGTATGGATTTTTGGGTTGTGACATTATACATACTAGTACTATTGGACAGTACGAACGTCCCTTTTGCCGGGGCCGCTGCATCTTTAATAGATGCATGTGATTCCACAACAGGTAGTGTTGATCATTAATAGCAGTACACCCTCCTCCTCGTAAACTTGGTGAGTCCCACTTCATTCCGGGGTTATGCATATTTTGTTTATTGTATTATCATGTTTTGAGGTATAGCCCAAGCCTTGTTGCTGACACTACTATCATTCTCTTGTAATTATTAGAGGCTTCATAGACATATTGTGGGTTGTATGTGGGTGCTGGGATAGTAAAACAAGTCATGTTGTGTTTGAACCATTTAATATATGTATTTTGAGACTTTAAAAAATGAAGTAACTAATGGAGAGGATATGCATGATATCCATGTTGTCTAATTAATGTGAATATGTCTTCTCTTTGTCATGCGTTATTTTTGGTAGAAAGTATCTAACAGGCTTGCTCGGTCAGGTTCACTCATCTGAGTGTTGGAGCGTTCCCCGAGTTTGGGGCGTGACATTGGCTTTCAATTCATAGCTAACATCAGTCTCATCCCAATTAAGGGGAAAATTCTCATCACATAAATATCATCCTAATGAAGGGGAATATCTCAATCCACTCATACACCAATACGTGTTATTTTAGGTATGGGCTGTTACAACCCACCCTTCCTCGGCTTGCTAATGATACTCCCAAAAATATTTATTTTCTTGCACACAAAGGAAGTAGAAATACATACACATTCACCTAATAACCTTTCACACCATATATCGCTACATTAGAACTTTCAACCACGCACAACATCATTATTTCATTGGCTCTCTTGGCCATATTTACAATACTTCATTCATGTCATGATGGATGTATCTCGTATTCCACACATTCATTTCTTTACTTTCAAGGATCATAATCACAAGCATCAACATATAGAATATTCCGAAAATCACAACTTTAGTTCAATAGTAAAAAAGACATTCAACACAATGAATTTCTTTCCAGAGAACGGAGCATAGTAACTGACAACCGAAACACAAGTTAAGATAATAAATGAATAACACACCATTTCTTTTAAAAAAGGAAATGCATAGTTTCATCTCATGGGTAAATGAGAATTCAAAACACATTGGGAACACTTACAAAGGAGGTCATGGTCATTTATGTGTGAAACATAGATTCCAATCATATGCACTAGTTATAATAACCGTGGCCACACTTTATATCTTTCCTTTACTTCTTTCACTTTCAAACATCGTCATAGTTTATAAATAATAAGGGAATTTGGTAATAGAGATTTGATATGCATATGACTTATATGAGTCTTAAGCACACTAGGTTTTCTTCCAAGTTAAGCATAATGAACTTTCATTTGAAACACGAATTGGAATCATAAAATTTAATGCATATGCGATACGTCAACACATTCTCGAAGTGGTCATAATAAGATAGGAGTAATCGGAACACATTTTTAGTATAGACTTTTATCAACATAATGCTTACTTGGGATAGTCGAATTTATTAGGAACAACTTCGGAACATGGGAATTATGAACCTGGGTCAACCATACTTGAAACTTACTAGAACATCATGAAATTCGATTCTAAGAGAGAAGTTTAGCCAACATACCTTTCTTGAGCTTTCCTTAGATTACTACAACATCCCAATACTTCCAACAAGCTCAAACTTTAAGAAAGCAAAAATCGGATAATAATTAGAAGAATTTTCATGATATAACTCCCTTGGGTATTTTGTCAAACACCCATTATGTAAAATCCACTACAAAGCTATACAATGGTAATCCCTCCCCTCCTCGCCAATTTCTACAAGAAACTATCCATAATAGTTCAACAGTCCCACATACTACCACCTATTGCCACATGCATGGCCTATATCAAACTCCATAACCTACTTAAACCCATAACAATTGCATGAAGGTTTTAGGACAAGGTCTTACCCGGGTAGATGATAGTCTAGTAAGTGGATCTCCTATAATCTTCAAGATTGGGGAAAGAATTGATGATCAAAGCACTTGGGGATCCTTCCTCTATCTCTAAAGCATCTCATATCTATAAATTTGTGTTTAACCCAGCCAAAATAACCCCAAGGTTGTTTTATGATAAATGGGGTCGTGTTATAAAACTAGAAAATTGTCCATCCGAACACAACTATATGATTGCAAAGTGTACTGCAAAATAGGTATGCGGTCCGCAAAAATTCACCGCGAAAGAGATCCACAAAACTGGGTTGGCCTGGACAAGTCTGCGATCCACATACCAGTTATGCGGCCGCGAAATTGACCACAAAATCCCCCTCCAAAAGTCTTTAGGAGAAATCTGCAATGGAAGTGCGGGCTATGAAACATGTATATGATCGCATAATGGACCACAAAACAACCTTCGAAACTTAATTATTTTTCTTCTCAACTCCACGATGATTATGCGGCCCACAGAATGGTTATGCGGTCAAGAAATTGACCGCATAAATTCCTTCTTCTGACAAAATATTCCATCAACTCCTCGGTACATTCTTCAACCCCTTCGTACACATTAGTCTACGTCGGTACCACAAAACTTTAAATTCCTTGGCGAAATTTTACGGGGCCTTACGACTATATTCCAGAAATGAACAACTGAAAGGACCATCAACACACTCACAACTCAAGACTGCATTGCACATCCAAATGTTAATCAAACATCAATAGTCCTTCTCATCCTAATCAAATCCTTCTCGTCATGTCCACGAAATCTAAGCGTAGTCCTCAGTCACATTATACTCTCTATGAATGTATCTCGTAACCCACTAGACGTAAGAGCCAAAAATCACATGCTCACAAAATTGAATCCACCGAGCCGAAGTTGCGATCTAAACATGGCCTCAAGTCCTGCAGCCTGGCCTACCTTCACAATATAGAAACATGTCTAGCATCTCATACGCGACATCACAAGCTGTCGTTGCACAGTTGATATTGAGTGCTAAATTCTCGGGGATTCAAGGAAAGACACATACAATGTCTTTTACTAACAAGGTAGGAATTCATCCCTAGCTCATACGCAATGTCCATAACGAATTCATAGTTGAGATTTTAGTGTTGGGGCTTATGGGATGGTGATAGGACTCCATAATCTCTAAATCTTGAAATATGATGTTTGTAAAGAATAGGAGAATGAGAATTATGGGTTGGGAGTGAATTTTTAAGCAAGAATATGTTAATGGAGGTTGTTGGTTGCCTAAGGATTATTGTAGATAAAATGTTGGTATGAAAGTTGGTTGTAGGATGAATTAATTTCATTGTAGGAGGTTCTTGCCAAGTATTGTATGCATGTTAGGCGCTTGACAAAAATCCTAAAAGACCTAAAATATGAGAATCCTTACTAATAATGATCCAATTGGTCTATGTTGATGTAGATTGAACTTTTACGATTAGTAGAAAATCATAGGTATCCTTCGGAAGCTCTATTGAGATATGTATGGCTTAAGGCATGTATGGCTACACTCTTTCCCATCAGATTGATTAGAAGGAATCTCATATTTTCTTCATATTCATGACTTCATAACTCCATAGTTTCCCCTTCTTATCCTATAGTTGTGGAAGACAAATGGCTATACACTATTTTCACGACCCAAACTACCTGTCGGTCGTTATGGCACTTAACTCACTTTCTAGGCATGTCAAACATAATAAAACTTAACAAATTAACAGAAATTACGTAAATAGTACATGTCTTATGCCGATACCATAAATAAAAATGTTGTCTCATAATAATCCCCTAGAACTAGTACGAATGATCACTAAAATAGAAGTACAACTCTGGAATACAAAATAAAACCCATAAATCGCACCTCAATTCAAGCCTAAGGAACTAATGAATTACAAATTCTAAAACTCATGTCGAACCACATAAAATCAACTCAAAATGACTTCCATTTTTTCATACAAGTCCCAAATGATATAATGGACCTATCACAACCCTCGAAGCCACATCCAAACGGATATCATCAAAGTCAACTCATGGTTAAACATATGAATTTTCCAAAGCTTTAACTTTCTAGCTTTTGCAAATTCAAGCCAAAACAACCTAGGGACTTTCAAATCCAAGTCTGAACATATGCATAGGTCTAAAAAACCATAAAAACTTACTGGAACCATCAAAATACTGTTTTGCGATCGTCTACACAAAAGTCAAAATCCGGTCAACTATTATAATTTAAGCCTCAAACCAAGGGACTAAGTATCACAGTTCAATCCAAAACTCCCCAAAGTCAAGTAAAGACAATTACACGCATGTAAAGAATCAAACAGGGGAAACGAGGCTAAAGTACTCAAAATAACCGGTTGGGTCATTACATTCTCCCCTTCTTAAACAAACGTTCATCCTCGAATGAGTATTGAATCATACCTGAGGTCTGAAAATGTTGAGGATATATGTTATGCATCTCCTGCTCGAACTTCCAAGTAGCCTCCTCGATTGTCTGACCGCTCTATTGAACCTTTATCGATGCTATATTCTTTGACCGTAAGTTTCTAACTTGTTGGTCCAAATTGGCCACCGGCTCCACATCATAAGTCAAATCCCTGTACAACTGCACCGCGCTGAAGTATAATACATATGATGGACCTCCATAATACTGCCGCAACATGAAAACATTGTACATTGGGTGAAATCCCAATAAACTAGGTATAAAGGCAAGTCTGTAGGCCAGCTCTCCAATTCTCTCTAGCACCTCAAAAGGACAAATATACCGAGGGTTCAACTTACCCTATTTCCCGAACCTCATCACACCTCATGGGCGAAACACTTAGTAGAACCTTCTGACCCACTATAAATGCCATATCACGAGTCTTCTTATTCGCATAACTCTTTTTCCTAGACTGCTCCATAGGAAACTGCTCCTGAGTCAATTTTATCTTGTCAAAAGCATCACTAACAAAATCAATTCTAGACAACCTAGCCTTCCCAGGCTCAAACCATCCAACTAGAGAACAACATCGCCTCCCATATAAGGCCTCATAAGGTGCCATTAGGATAGTATACTTATAGGTGTTGTTGTAGGCCAACTCTACTAATGGAAGAAATTGATCTCACTGGCCCAAAAATCAATGACTCGGGCTCATAACATGTCCTCTGGGATCTGAATACTGTTCTCAAACTACCTGTTTGTTCGGGTATGAAATGTTGTACTCAGCTCAATATTTGTGCCCAACTCCTACTGCTCTCAACAAATGCGATGTAAAGTACGTGCCTCGATACGAGATAATAGACACGGCCACACCATGAAGTCAAACATTCTCACGAAGATAAATCCTAGCCAGTTGCTCTAAAGAGTAGATAGTCATGTCTAAAATAAACTGTGCAGACTTGATTGGTTTGTCCACTATGAAACACAACATCAAATCTCCTTAATGTCCGTGGAAGCCCAACTACAAATCCATAGATATACGCTTCCACTTCCACTCCGGAATTTCAAGCCTCTGAAGCAACCCACCCGGTCTCTGATGCTCGTACTTAACTTGCTTCAAGTTCAAAATCGAGAAACATACTCAACAATATCATTCTTCATCCTCCTCCACCAATAGTGATTCCTCAAATAATAGTACATTTTCATGGATCCCGAGGGAATGGAATACTGCGAACTATGAGTCTCCTCAATAATCAACTCTCGTAACCCATCCATATTCGGATCACAATTCTGAACCTGAAGCCTCAAAACACCATCATCTCCAATAGTAACCTCATACACATCACCATATTGCATCATGTCGCTTAGAACAAACTAGTGTGATTATCATATTGGCGCACCTTGATGAGATCAAACAAGGAAGATCGTGATACAACACAATCAAGAACCTTCCTAGGCTCTGAAATATCAATCTAAAAAATCTGTTGGACATGGCATGAACATCCAAAGCAACAGTCTCTCCGCAGCTGGGATAAAAGAAAAATTCCCCATGCTCTCACCCTTCAGACGCAAAGCATCGGCCACCTCCTAGAACTTTCCCAGATGATAAAGAATACCATAGTCCTTTAGTAGGTATAACGACCTCTGTTGCTTGAAATTCAGATCTATTTGCTTGAATAAGTGGTGGAGACTCATGTGATCTGTGAACACCTCGCAAGATACACTGTAAATATAGTGCCTCCAAATATTTAGCACGTGAACAATGGTTTCTTACTCCAAATCATGTGCGTCAATCTAGTCATTGGGGTTGCTATAGATGAAAAGTCCTCCACAAGATGACGATAATACCCAGCCAACCCAAGGAAACTTTGAATCTCAATAGAAGTAGATGGTTTGGGCCAACTCTTAAGTCCTCAATGTTCTTCAGATCCACCTTAATCGCCTAACTGGACACCACATAGCCCAAGAATGCCACAGAGTCTAACCAAAACTCATAGTTGGAGAATTTAGCATATAACTTCTTCTCCCTCAAAGTCCGGATCATAATCCTCAAGTGATGCTCATGCTCCCGTTGGCTTCAAGAATACACCAATATATCTCAATGAAAAATATTAACGAAGGAATCCAAATAAGGTTAAAATACGTTGTTCATAAGGTACTTGAAAATGACCGCAAAATTCCCCTCCAAAATTCGTTAGGCCAAATCTGCGATGGAAGTGCATCTGTGAAACAGATATGTGATCGCATAATGAACCACAAAAGAACCTTCAAAACTTAATTATTTTTCTGCTAAACTCCGCGATGATTATGCGTCCAACGGAATGGTTCTGCGGTCACGAAATTGACCGCATAAATTCCTTCTTCTGCAAAAATTTTCCATTGACTCCTCGGTACATTCTTGAACCCCTTATTACACATTAGTCTACCTCGGTACCACAAAACCTTAAATTCCTTGGCGAAATTTTACGGGGCCTTACGACTATATTACAGAATTGAACAATTGAAAGGTCCATCAACACATTCACAACTCAAGATTACATTGCACATCCAACTGTTAATCAAACATCAATAGTCCTTCTCATCCTAATCAAATCTTCTCATCATGTCCACGATATCTGAGTGTAGTCCTCAGTCACATAATACTCTCATTGAATGTATCTCGTAACCCACTAGAAGTAAGAGCCCAAAATCACATGCTCACACAATTGAATCCACCGAGCCGAAGTTGCGATTTAAACATGGCCTCAAGTCCTCCAGACTAGCCTACCTTCACAACATAGAAACATGTCTAGCATCTCATACGCGACATCACAAGATGTCATTGCACAGTTGATATTGAGTGCTCAACATCACAAACAAGTGAGTGGAAAGAAATTAATGATATAAGCTTTAAGTTGAATCAAGGTTGCACGATAGGAAAGAAATAAGGTGAAATTTTCCAGATGCCTTGTAGCCTCTTGACGATAAGTATGGACGTCATCACATCGTTCCGCAAGACTCTACTAGGTATTTGCTCATTAATTATAGAACCTAGGAACCTAGAACTATGGTACCAACGTGACGATCTAAATCACACAAAGATATGATGGTACCTAACCTAACTTGCTAAGTAAGCTAAGCGACGAACAACACAATTCAAATAATATATCATCAACAATCAATAAAAATGACTGAATTTCATACAATGTCTTAAGGATTGATAGTACAATTCATAGCACTAAGATTTAGTTTTACATAGCTAGTATGAAGAATAATGCAATCTATGTTTGAATATACATAAATAGAAGTACAATCCTAAATATAGGTAGCTTATATATATATATAGAATGCATATTTATATTTAATTCTAGCCTTCGTCATCTAAAACAGCTGAGCTCCAAGATCTGCACGCAATGTAGAGAAAAGTTTAAGGTCAAGGATACTCTCATCAAGGTCAAGGATACTCTCATTATCCTGACTAACCTCCAAATAAGGAAATTGGTGCATATAGAGAATATATGCATAACTATTTAACCCTACTAATAGTCCATTGTATGGAGAATATATGCATGTGATATCAAATAACTTGTCAGCAATTTCATACAGAGAAGATATTAATGAAATATCAACTATCGTCAACATTTGCGTATAGAAAATATATGCTTGAATAAGAAACTAATGTTGCAAAGATTGACATATAGGGAAGATGTGTACTTTGAATGAATTCTTAAATCATGTGAAATATAGAGAATACATCCATAAAATATTTGTATAGATTCCGGAACTAGCATACAGAGAAGATACACAGAAAAAATTATGTATACATCCAAGGAGTTTATATATAAAGAAACTACACAAAATGGAACCACATATCAGTTTTCCAGACTCAGCGTGTACATCATCATGGAGAAACATAAAAAGACGACCCTAGGGAAATTGATCCTTATCCGCACGCTACACGGACAACTCACACGCCATATTTATAACAACCACGCAGACAACTCACATGCCACAACAACTCTCACAGCACAGACTACTCACGTGTTGCCAATCAAATCCATCATGCATGAAGCATATACAAGAATACATGTATATCATCAACAAATATCAAATCAGGCACTCAAGGAAAAATAAATAGAATCAAAGGTTTATGCATGTGAGAAATGTAAAATTATATCTCAGGTTAGGCGGGTACACCATACAACAATGAAATCAACACCTAAACATGACATCTAGCATGATTCAAGAGGTTCACGTAATCATAAAAATATAATAATCATGATAGCAGAAAGAAAATCATACAAAACAAAGCATGTTATATCCTAACGACTACACTTTGGCCTTGATCAACATAGAACTCAAATATACGCTCATCACCTCGCGTATACGTCGCTTCTCACATATTCCAATTATACATAAAGGTCATGTCCTGAGGGTTATTCCCTTAACAAGATTATGCAAGATACTTACCTCATCTAGTCTAGCCTTCAATCTCAAATCGCATACAAACCATGTTTCGTCCCTCGCATATCCAAACCAATCATCAACCAATAGGTTCAAACAATTCTATAAGAAGCAATCCCAATCCATAAGCTTCGATCTATATAGAATTCCAAAAAGTCAACAAAGTCAACTCGGGTACGCCTACCCGAAACTCGAAGCCAATACCGAATCTCGATGACCCATATCTTTCCAAGTCCAAATATGTGATTAGATTCTTAAATTTAGTCCAAATCGGTACTCAAATTCCCAACATACACGTTCTTAAAGTGTAGGCAAAACCCCAAAATTTTTCCTTCAAAATTTACATGATTAAGGTGTGAAAATACATAGGAAAACAATATATGTAAATCAAATCCAAGTATAAATCACTTACCCATAAAATAATAGAAAACCCCCTCTCCAATATCGCCTCTTCCCGAGGTCCAAAACTAAAAAAACTGAAAATAAGGGATTATGAATTTCTGGACAAAATATACCCGTGAGAAAAATACTTCATCACATTCGCGGTCCACTCTTTGTGAATGCGGAGAACAAATCACACTGTCCCTCCAGTTCATCTTCGTGAGCAACATGGTAAATACATTTGGAATGCACATCTACAACACCCCCTGCCCCCAATCCTTATTCGCTTTTGCAAGACCTAATACTCGAACGCGTAAGCCATATGACCCTCCCATTCACGAACACGAGTAATACCTTGCGAATGCAGAGAACCAAGTTCCTCCAGCCGATTTCTTCTTCACGAACACGAGTCTACACCGGCGAACACGAATCTCATCAGACACCAGTAGGCATCAACAACTCAAAACATCACTAGAATTGTCTGAAATAATTCGAATCACTCATGAGCCCCTCGAGTCCCCGTCAAATCATATAAACAAGTCAAAATAAAATATCCAAACATATACCAAGGCTGAAAACACCACAAAGAACATCAAAAATCAAAATCATTCTCTTAACTTAGAAACAGTCCAACATTCGTCGAACTCGTTTGAATCACACTTAGACATTCTAGATCACTATCGAACTTGGCACATAAGTCTATATAAACTAAATAAACCTATCCAAATTCTCAAAACCACAATAGTAGTTTGATAACAACGAATTCAACTTCCAGTCAGACGTATGACTCTCTAATTCTACAAATTACTAACTTTTGACTATTGGAACCAAAACATTCTACGGACATCCAAATTCAAATATGAACATACGTCCACACCAGAAAGAACTATAAGAACCTATTGAAACCATCAAATACCAGTTCTGAGTTTCTTTACTCAAAAGTCAAACCTTGGTCAACTCTTTCAAATGAAAGCTTCCGAATTGAGAATCACTTATCAAAATCGATCCTGAACCATTGGAAAATCAAAACCAAACATACACGCAAGTCATAATAGACCGTACGAAGCCACTTAAAATCTCAAATTATCGAATGAAATGCAAAAGCTCCAAACGGTCGATAGGGTCGTTACATTAATATTTCATGTAGATTATTAATATAAAACCTTAAATGAGTAGAAATCACTAACCCTAAATTCTCACGGTTTGTGGAATGCACAATGCATTGCAAAGTGGCAAGAAGAATTAGCGTGAGAGGGTGATTTTGCGGTCAGTTATACGGACCAGGAATCAACTATGTGGACCACATAATCATCATAGATTGAGCCAATAGCAAACAAAATTTGTGGGTCTTTTGGCGGTGGATTATACATATCACACATAGCAAACCATCACAAAATGCTTCCAGCCACCTGGGGAATTTTTGAAGGAGATTTTGTGAACTGATGTGTGATTGCAGAATCGTTATGTGGGTCCACCGCACATCTGTCCAGTTCCATTTCAAAACTTGGAGGATCATTTCGTGGTCCATTTTATTGATTGTAGTAGTATTCCGCGATCGATTCCATGATTATAGATCAGCCTTGGAGGGGTATTTCTGAGAAGTTCCTAACTATATTCTTATCAATAAAAGGTCCCAAGGGGTTGTATTATAAAGGTAATCAGGCTGTTTTGAGGGAGAGAAAACACCAAAGAGAGAGGGGGGGGGGGAGAGTTGTGCCATTCCTACACAACCATTTCTTGCTAAATTCTCGGGGATTCCAGGAAAGAAACATACAATGAATTTTACTAACAAGGAAGGAATTCATCCCTAGCTCACATGCAATGTTCATAACGAATTCATAGTTGAGATTTTAGTGTTGGGGCTTATGGGATGGTGATAGGAAGCCATAATCTCTAAATCTTGAAATATGATGTTTGTAAAGAATAGGAAAATAAGAATTGTGGGTTGGGAGTGAATTGTTAAGCAATAATATGTTAATGGAGGTTGTTGGTTGCCTAAGGATTTGTAGATAAATTGTTGGTATGAAAGTTGGTTGTAGGATGAAGTAATTTCATTGTAGGAGGTTCTGGCCAAGTATTGTATGCATGTTAGGCGCTTGACAGAAAGCCTAAAAGACCTAAAATATGAGAATCCTTACTAATAATGATCCAATTGGTCTATGTTGATGTAGATTGAACTTTTACGATTAGTAGAAAATCATAGGTATCCTTCGGAAGCTCTATTGAGATATGTATGGCTTAAGGCATGTATGGCTACACTCTTTCCCATCAGATTGATTAGAAGGAATCTCATATTTTCTTCATATTCATGACTTCATAACTCCATAGTTTCCCCTTCTTAGCCTATAGTTGTGGAAGACAAATGGCTATACACTATTTTCACGACCCAAACCACATGTCGGTCGTTATGGCACTTACCTCACTTTCTAGGCATGTCAAACATAATAAAACTTAACAAATTAACAGAAATTACGTAAATAGTACATGTCTTATGCCGATACCATAACTAAAAATGTTGTCTCATAATAATCCCCTAGAACTAGTACTAATGATCACTAAAATAGAAGTACAACTCTGGAATACAAAATAAAACCCATAAATCACACCTCAATTCAAGACTAAGGAACTAATGAACTACAAATTCTAAAACTCATGTCGAACCACATAAAATCAACTCAAAATGACTTCCATTTTTTCATAAAGGTCCCAAATGATATAATGGACCTATCAAAACCCTCAAAGCCACATCCAAATGGATATCATCAAAGTCAACTCATGGTTAAACATATGAATTTTCCAAAGCTTTAACTTTCTAGCTTTTGCAAATTCAAGCCAAAACAACTTAGGGACCTTCAAATCCAAATCTGAACATATGCATAAGTCTAAAAAACCATAAAAGCTTACTGGAACCATCAAAACACTGTTTTGCGATCGTCTACACAAAAGTCAAACTCCGGTCAACTATTATAATTTAAGCCTCAAACCAAGGGACTAAGTATCACAGTTCAATCCAACACTCCCCAAAGTCAAGTAAAGACAATTACACGCATGTAAAGAATCAAACAGGGGAAACGAGGCTAAAGTACTCAAAATAACCGGTTGGGTCATTACATTCTCCCCTTCTTAAACAAACGTTCATCCTCGAACGAGTATTGAATCATACCTGAGGTCTGAAAATGTTGAGGATATTTGTTATGCATCTCCTGCTCGAACTTCCAAGTAGCCTCCTCAATTGTCTGACCTCTCTATTGAACCTTTATTGATGCTATATTCTTTGACCTTAAGTTTCAAATTTGTTGGTCAAAATTGGCCACCGCCTCCACATCATAAGTCAAATCCTTGTACAACTGCACCGCGCTGAAGTCTAATACATATGATGGATCTCCATAATACTGCCGCAGCATGAAAACATTGTACATTGGCTGAACTCCCAATAAACTAGGTATAAAGGCAAGTTTGTGGGCCAGCTCTCCAATTCTCTCTAGCACCTCAAAAGGAAAAATATACCGAGGGTTCAACTTACCCTATTTCCCGAACCTCATCACACCTCATGGGAGAAACACTTAGTAGAACCTTCTGACCCACTATAAATGCCATATCACGAGCCTTCTTATTCGCATAACTTTTTTTCCTGGACTGCTCCATACGATACTGATCCTTAGTCAATTTTATCTTGTCCAATGCATCACTAACAAAATCAATTCCAGACAACCTAGCCTTCCCAGGATCAAACCATCCAACTAGAGAACGACATCGCCTCCCATATAAGGCCTCCTAAGGAGCCATTAGGATAGTGTACTTATAGGTGTTGTTGTAGGCCAACTCTACTAATGGAATAAATTGATCTCACTGGCCCCAAAATCAATGACTTGGGCTCATAACATGTCCTCTGGGATCTGAATACTGTTCTCAAACTACCTGTCTGCCCGGGGATGAAATGTTGTACTCAGCTCAATATTTGTGCCCAACTCCTACTGCTCTCAACAAATGTGATGTAAAGTACATGCCTCTATCTGAAATAATAGACACGACCACACCATGAATTCTAACATTCTCACGAAGATAAATCCTTGCCAGTTGCTCTAAAGAGTAGATAGTCATGTCTAAACTAAACTGTGCATACTTGATTGGTTAGTCCACTATGAAACACAGCGTAAAATCTCCTTAATGTCCGTGGAAGCCCAACTACAAATCCATAGATATACGCTTCCACTTCCACTCCGGAATTTCAAGCCTATGAAGCAAACCACCCGGTCTCTGATGCTCGTACTTAACCTGCTTCAAGTTCAAAATCGAGAAACATACTCAACAATATCATTCTTCATCCTCCTCCACCAATAGTGATTCCTCAAATAATGGTACATTTTAATGGCTCCCGGAGGAATGGAATACCGTGAACTATGAGTCTCCTCAATAATCAACTCTCGTAACCCATCAATATTCGGATCACAATTCTGAACCTCAAGCCTAAAAACACCATCATCTCCATTAGTAACCTCATACACATCACCATGTTGCATCGTGTCGCTTAGAACAAGCTAGTGGGATTATCATATTGGCGCACCTTGATGAGATCAAACAAGGAAGGCCGTGATACAACACAATCAAGAACCTTCCTAGGCTCTGAAATATCAATCTCAACTGGGATAAAAGAAAAATTCCCCATGCTCTCACCCTTCAGACTCAAAGCATCGGCCACCACCTTGAACATTCCCAGATGATAAAGAATGGCGATATCATAGTCCTTTAGTAGGTATAACGACCTCTGTTGCCTCAAATTCAGATCCACTTGCTTGAATAAGTGCTGGAGACTCATGTGATCTGTGAACACCTCGCAAGATACACTGTAAATATAGTGCCTCCAAATATTTATCACGTGAACAATGGTTTCTTACTCCAAATCATGTGCGTCAATCTAGTCATTGGGGTTGCTATAGATGAAATGTCCTCCACAAGATGACGATAATACATAGCCAACCCAAGGAAACTTTGAATCTCAGTAGTAGTAGATGGTTTGGGCCAACTCTTAAGTGCCTCAATGTTCTTCAGATCCACTTTAATCGCCTCATTGGACAACACATAGCCCAAGAATGCCACAAAGTCTAACCAAAACTCATAGTTGGAGAATTTAGCATATAGCTTCTTCTCCCTCAAAGTATGGACCATAATCCTTAAGTGATGCTCATGCTCCTGCTGGCTTCAAGAATAAACTAATATATCTCAATGAAAAATATTAACGAAGGAATCCAAATAAGGTTAAAATACGTTGTTGATAAGGTACTTGAAATTGACCGCAAAATCCCCCTCCAAAATTCTTTAGGCCAAATCTGCGATGGAAGTGCATATGTGAAACAGGTATGTGATCGCATAATGGACCGCAAAAGAACCTTCAAAACTTAATTATTTTTCTGCTAAACTCCGCGATGATTATGCGTCCAACAGAATGGTTTTGCGGTCGCGAAATTGACCGCATAAATTCCTTCTTCTGCCAAAATGTTCCATCAACTCCTCACTACATTCTTCAACCCCTTCTTACACATTAGTCTACCTCGGTACCACAAAACCTTAAATTCCTTGGTGAAATTTTACGGGGCCTTACGACTATATTCCAGAAATGAACAACTGAAAGGTCCATCAACACACTCACAACTCAAGATTTCATTGCACATCCAAATGTTAATCAAACATCAATAGTCCTTCTCATCCTACGCAAATCTTCTCGTCATGTCCACGATATCTAAGCATAGTCCTCAGTCACATAATACTCTCTATGAATGTATCTCGTAACCCACTAGACGTAAGAGCCCAAAATCACATGCTCACACCATTGAATCCACCGAGCCGAATTTGCGATCTAAACATGGCTTCAAGTCCTCCAGACTGGCCTACCTTCACAACATAGAAACATGTCTAGCATCTCATACGTGACATCACAAGATGTCGCCAAACTGTTGATATTGACTGCTCAACATCACAAACAAGTGAGTGGAAGGAAATCAATGATATAAGCTTTAAGTTGAATCAAGGTTGCACGATTAGGAAATAAATAAGGTGAAATTTTCTAGATGCCTTGTAGCCTCTCGAAAATAAGTATGGACGTCATCATATCGTTCCGCAAGACTCTACTAGGCACTTGCTCACTAAATATAGAACTTAGGAACCTATAACTCTGGTACCAACGTGACGATCTAAATCGCACAAAGTTATGATGGCACCTAACCTAACTTGCTAAGTAAGCTAAACGACGAACAACACAATTCAAATAATATATCATCAATAATCAATAAAGTGACTGAATTTCATACAATGTCTTAAGAATTGATAGTATAATTCATAAGCCACTAAGATTTAGTTTTATATAGCTAGTACGAAGAATAATTTAATATATATTTGAATATACATAAACAGAAGTACAATCCTAAATATAGGTAGCTTATATATAGAATGGATGTTTACATTTAATTCTAGCCTTCGTCATCTACAACAGCTGAGCTTCAAGATCTGCATGCAATGTAGAGAAGAAGTTTAACGTCAAGGATACTCTCATCAAGGTCAAGGATACTCTCATTATCCTGGCTAACCTACAAATAAGCCCATTGGTGCACATAGAGAAGATATGCAGAACTATTTAACCCCACTAATAGTCAATTGTATGGAGAATATATGCATGTGATATCAAATAACTTGTCAGCAATTTCATATAGAGAAGATATTAAGGAAATATCAACTATCGTCAACATTTGCATATAGAAAATATATGCTTGAATAAGAAACTTATGTTGCAAAGATTGACATATAGGGAAGATATCTACTTTGAATAATTTCTTAAATCATGTGAAATATAGAGAAGATATCCATAAAATATTTGTATAGATTCCGGAACTAGCATACAGAGAAGATACATAGAAAAAATTATGTATACATCTAAGGAGTTTATATATAGAGAAACTACACAAAATTCAACCACATATCAGTTTTCCAAACTCAGCGTGTACATCATCATGGAGAAACATAAAAAGATGACCCTAGGGAGATTGATCCTTATCCACACGCTGCACGGACAACTCACACACTATATTTATAACAAGCACGCAGACAACTCACATGCCATAACAACTCTCATAGCACCTACTACTCACGTGTTTCCAATCAAATTGATCACACATGAAGCATATACAAGAATACATGTATATCATCAACAAATATCAAATCAGGTACTCATGAAAAAATAAATAGAATCTAAGGTTTATGCATGTGAGAAATGTAAAATAATATCTCAGGTTAGGCGGGTACACCATACAACAATGAATATCATGTTCAAACAGGAAATCAACACCTAAACATGACCTCTAGCATGATTCAAGAGGTTCACGTAATCATACAAATATAATAAGCATTATAGTAGAAAGTAAAACATACAAAACAAGGCACGGTATATCCTAAAGACTACACTTAGTCATTGGTCATACATAGAACTAAAATATACGCTCATTACCTCGCATATACATCGCTTCTCACATATTCCAATTATACACAAAGGTCATGTCCTGAGGGTTATTCCCTTGACAAGATTATGCAAGATACTTACCTCATCTAGGCTAGCCTTCATTCTCAAATCGCATACAAACCATGTATCTTCCCTCGCATACCCAAACCAATCATCAACCAATAGGTTCAAACAATTCTATAGGAAGCAATTCCAATCCATAAGCTTCGATCTATATAGAATTCCCGAAAATTCAACAAATTCAACTCGGGCACGCCTACCCGAAATTCGAAGCCAATACCAAATCTCGATGACCCATATCTTTCCAAGTCCAAATATGTAATTAGATTCCTAAATTGAGTCGAAATCGGTACTCAAATTCCCTAAATACACTTTCTTAAAGTGTAGGCAAAACCCCCAAATTTTTCCATCAAAATTTACATGATTAAGGTTTGAAAATACATAGGAAAACAATATATGTAATCAAATCCAAGTATAAATATCTTACCCATAAAATAATAGAAAACCCCCCTCCAATATCGCCTCTTCTCGAGGTCCAAAACTAAAAAAACTAAAAATAAGGGATTATGTATTTCTGGACAAAATATACCCATGAGGAAAATCCTCCATCACGTTCGCGGTCCACTCTTTGTGAATGCGGAGAAAAAATCACACTGACCCTCCAGTTCGTCTTCGCGAGTGACATTGTAAATACATTTGCAATGCACATCTACAACACCCCCGCCCCCAATCCTTATTCGCGCTTGCAGGACCTACTACTCGAACGCGTAAGCCATCTAACCTTCCCCATTCACGAACACGAGTAATCCCTTGCGAATGCACAGAACCAAGTTCCTCCAGCCCATTTATTCTTCACGAACACGAGTCTACATTGGCGAACACGAATCACATCAGACACTAGTAGGCATCAACAACTCCAAACATCACTAGAATTGTCTGAAATCATTCGAATCACACACTAGCCACACGATACCCCTTTCAATCATATAAACAAGTCAAAATAAAATATCCAAACATATACCAAGGCTGAAAACACCACAAAGAACATCAAAAACCAAAATCATTCTCTTAACTTACAAATAGTCCAACATTCGTCAACTCGTTTGAATTACACTTAGACATTCCGGATCACTAACGAACTTTGCACATAAGCCTCAGTAAACTAAATAAACCAATACAAATTCTCAAAACCACAATAGTAGTTTGATAACAACAAATTCAACTTCCAGTCAAACGTATGACTCTCTAGTTCTACAAATTGCTAACTTTTTACTATTGGAACCAAAACATTCTACGAACATCCAAATTCAAATATGAACATACGTTCTCATCCAAAATAACTATAAGAACCTATTGAAACCATCAAATACCAATTTCGAGTTTCTTTACTCAAAAGTCAAACCTTGGTCAATTCTTTCAAATTAAAGCTTCCGAATTGACAATCACTTCTCAAAATCTATCCTGAAAAATTGGAAAATCAAAACCAAACATATACGCAAGTCATAATAGACCATATGAAGCCACTCGAAATCTTGAATTATCGAACCGTATGCAAAACCTCCAAACGGTCAATCGGGTCGTTACATTAATAATTCATGTAGATTCTTAATATTAAACCTAAAACGAGTAGAAATCACTTACCCTAAAGTCTCACGGCTTGTGGAATGCACAATGCATTGCAAAGTGGCAAGAAGAATTGGCGTGAGAGGGTGATTTTGCGATCAGTTATACGGACCAGGAATCAGTTGTGTGGAACACAAAATCATCATAGATTGAGCCAGTAGTAAGAAAATTTTGTGGGTATTTTTGGTTGGATTATACATAACACACATAGCAAACCATCACAAAATTGGTCGGGCCACCTGGGAAATTTTTAAGGAGATTTTGTGAACTGATTTATTACCGCAGAATCGTTATGTGGGTCCGTGCACATCTATCCAGTTCTATTTCAAAACACGGAGGACCATTTCTTGGTCCATTTCGTTGATTGTAGTAGTATTCCACGGTCCATTCCATGATTATAGATCTGCCTTTGGAGGGGTATTTTTGAGAAGTTCCTAACTATATTCTTATTAATAAAAGGTCCCAAGGGGTTGTATTATAAAGGTAATCAGACTGTTTTGAGGGAGAGAAAACACCAAAGAGAGAGGGGGGGGGAGAGTTGTGCCATTCCTACACAACCATTTCTTGCTAAATTCTCGGGGATTCCAGGAAAGAAACATACAATGAATTTTACTAACAAGGTAGGAATTCATCCCTAGCTCACATGCAATGTTCATAACGAATTCATAGTTGAGATTTTAGTGTTGGGGCTTATGGGATGGTGATAGGAAGCCATAATCTCTAAATCTTGAAATATGATGTTTGTAAAGAATAGGAAAATGAGAATTGTGGGTTGGGAGTGAATTGTTAAGCAATAATATGTTAATGGAGGTTGTTGGTTGCCTAAGGATTTGTTGATAAATTGTTGGTATGAAAGTTGGTTGTAGGATGAAGTAATTTCATTGTAGGAGGTTCTTGCCAAGTATTGTATGCATGTTAGGCGCTTGACAAAAAGCCTAAAAGACCTAAAATATGAGAATCCTTACTAATAATGATCCAATTGATCGAAGTCAACTCAAAATGACTTCAATTTTTTCATACAAGTCCCAAATGATATAATGGACCTATCACAACCCTTGAAGCCCATCCAAACCGATATCATCAAAGTCAACTCATGGTTAAACATATGAATTTTCCAAAGTTTTAACTTTCTAGCTTTTGCAAATTAAAGCCAAAACAACCTAGGGACCTCCAAATCCAAACCTGGACATATGCATAAGTCTAGAAACCCATAAAAACTTACTGGAACAACCAAAATATTGTTTTGGGGTCGTCTAAACAAAAGTCAAACTCCGGTCAACTATTATAATTTAAACCTCATACCAAGGGACGAAGTATCACAATTCAATCCAAAACTCCCCAAAGTCACGTAAAGACAATTACACACATGTAAAGAATCAAACAGGGGAAATGAGGCTAAAGTACTCAAAATAATCGGCTGGGTCATTACATTCTCCCCTTCTTAAACAAATGTTCATCCTTGAACGAGTATTGAATCATACCTGAGGTAAAAAATGTTGAGGATATTTGTTCTGCATCTCCTGCTCGATCTTCCAAGTAACCTCCTCGACTGTCTGACCTCTATATTGAACCTTTATCGATGTTTTATTCTTTGACCTTAACTTTTAAACTTGTTGGTCCAAATTGGCCACCGGCTCCACATCATAAGTAAAATCCTTGTCTAACTGCACCCCGCTGAAGTCTAATACATATGATGGATCTCCACAATACTTCCTCAGCATCAAAACATTGTAGATTGGGTGAATTCCCAATAAACTAGGTATAAAGGCAAGTCTCTAGGCCATCTCTCCAATTCTCCCTAGCACCTCAAAAGGACAAATATACCGAGGGTTCAACTTACCCTATTTCACAAACCTCATCACACTTCATGGGCAAAACACTTAGTAGAACCTTCTGACCCACTATAGATGCCATATCACGAGCCTTCTTATTTGCATAACTCTTGTTCCTAGACTGATCCATACGAAACTGCTCCTGAATCAATTTTATCTTGTCCAAAGCATCACTAATAAAATCAATTCCAGACAACCTAGCCTTCCCAGAATTAAACCATCCAACTAGAGAACGACATCGCCTCCCATATAAGGCATCATAAGGAGCCATTAGGATAGTATACTTATAGGTGTTGTTGTAGGCCAACTCTACTAATGAAAGAAATTGATCTCACTGGCCCCGAAATCAATGACTCGGGCTCATAACATGTCCTCTGGGATCTGAATACTGTTCTCAAACTAACTGTCTGTTCGGGTATGAAATGTTGTACTCAGCTCAATATTTGTTCCCAACTCCTACTGCTCTCAACAAATTCGATGTAAAGTACGTGCCTCGATACGAGATAATAGACACGGCCACACTATGAAGTCAAACATTCTCACGAAGATAAATCCTAGCCAGTTTCTCTAAAGAGTAGATAGTCATGTCTAAAGAATGGCGATACCATAGTCCTTTATAGGTCTAGCGACCTCTGTTGCCTCAAATTCAGATCCATTTGCTTGAATAAGTGCTGCAAACTCATGTGATCTGTGAAACTCTCGCAAGATACACTGTAAATGTAGTGCCTCCAAATATTTAGCACGTGAACAATGGTTGCTTACTCCAAATCGTGTGCGTCCATCTAGTCATTGGGGTTGCTTTAGATGAAAAATCCTCCACAAGATGACGACAATACCCAGCCAACCCAAGGAAACTTTGAATCTCAGTAGCAGTA
The DNA here is from genome assembly GCA_005239505.1 of Nicotiana paniculata. NCBI lineage: Eukaryota > Viridiplantae > Streptophyta > Magnoliopsida > Solanales > Solanaceae > Nicotiana > Nicotiana paniculata. The sequence goes on from MDKI01017231.1 coordinate 33,618, forward strand.
GATAGTTTGGGCCAACTCTTAAGTGCCTCCATGTTCTTCAGATCCACCTTAATTTCCTCACTGGACACCACATAGCCCAAGAATTCCACAGAGTCTAATCAAAACTCATAGTTGGAGAATTTAGCATATAGCTTCTTCTCCCTCAAAGTCTGGATCATAATCCTCAAGTGATGCTCATGCTCATGCTGCCTTCAAGAATACACCAATATATCTCAATGAAAAATATTAACAAAGGAAACCAAATAAGGTTAAAATACGTTGTTCATCAAGTACTTGAAAGTTGTTGGGGTATTGGTCAGTGAAAAAGACGTCACCAAGAATTCATAATGGTCATAACGGGTTTTGAAATCCGTCTTATGAATATCTCAAGGCCTAACCTTCAACTGATGGTACCACGATATCAAGTAAATCTTCGAGAATATCCTTACTCCCTGAAGTTGATCAAATAAATTATCAATATGTGGTAGTGGATGCTTGCTTTTGATAGTAATCGTGTTCAATTGGTTGCAGTCATTGCACAACCTCACAGATTCATCCTTCTTCTTCAGAAATAGCACTGGTGCACCCTAAGGTGACATATTAGGCCTGATGATACCCTTATCAAGCAACTCATATAACTGAACTATGTAAAGACCCAAACCGATGGGCCGCGACGGGCACCCGATACCTTACTCAACTGAGCACCAACATAACGTATCTTTTCATCTCATACTATTATAGCTAACTGAATCGGAAGTCTGCCGTTATATAATTAGAATACAATGTGATACCAACTTATACATAAGATATACGGGCCTATAAGACCAAACTTGTATACTGAACATAGGCCGACAAGGCCATAAAACCTTTTACATACATGACATCTGACTATAAGACTCTAATAATACATAATTTTCATAATGGTCGGGATAGAGTCCCGTCTGCCAACTAATGCACGTCTAAATCATACTAACCAAACAAGCAATTCTGAAATAAATAGAGCGCACCAATATTTTCCGTTGAGTTGATAGCCTACTTGGAGGGCTCTCGGCCTGTCTATCGGGACTTGTGGGCATGAAACGCAGCATCCCCAGGAAAAAGGGACGTCAGTACAAATAATGTATCGAGTATGTAAGGAATGAGAATCAGTAAATAATAGACATGAGATAAACATGGAGTAAAATACTCGACATGTACGTTATGTCATGCATATGCGTAAAAATATCATGCCATGCATAGGTATATGTGTTCATAATATCATCAAGCCTCTAAGGGAATCCAATCATATCATCTCGGCCACTGTGGGCAAATCATCAACGTATACCAGCTGATCAAATGGTGATGTGTATATAACGCCGTAACCTTTTCCCATATGTCACGACCCAAATTCTACTAAGGTCGTGATGGCGCTGGACACCACTGTCATGCAAGCCAATTATTAATTAGTTGAAATAAATTCCTAGTTAACGTCTTTTCCAAAATCGTTGCCTTTCACTTACAAGTTATAATAGCAAATAAAAATTTATAAAACAACTACGACAGGTAAACCATTCCATTTATTAAATAAAACCCCAAACAATCCCAGAACTCGATGTCACGAGTGCATGAGCATCTAATAAGAATTTTACAATTTCTACAAAGCTTGTCCAGAATAACCTACTTCCTCTCATAACACGCAAGAACAACCATCATAGCCGGGATAACACCCCACAATCCACAACCAGCTGGACCGAACGCCTTCCAGACATAAATCCTCAAATAAGCAATATTGCACTTCCTTATTCTTGGTCTAAATCTTCAACCAATCAGGTGACTACAAGTGACACTTATACAATCTTCCCGTGGTCACGCTCCCATGACCTTCCACGAGGTAACAAGTCTGAACATCCATAACACGGACCACGCTAAGGCTGCAAAACACACTAAGAACCCATGACCAGGGCACAAGCCTCTCTCACCGAATATCGAACTCAGGTGACACTGAAGATAACACGAGCTTACTCTAAACTTCTCATCCCGAGCTCATGACATCTTTGTTAAAACCGAACAACCATCTCGATTCTTACTCCCAGTTACATACTGCTTACCGCACCTAACATGCTAATATGAGATACCGCAAGAATTCCCTCATAACTTCTAAACCACCAGTAGTGTGAACACTTCATCATATAAAAACCTTTTTATTTAACTCAATTCAAGAGTACCATCACAACACACGAGTAAATTCCCACAATCACAATACATGCAAATCCTTAAGTAGTGGTTGAACCACCATAACCCTTCCGGGATCCGCCTACACCTGACAGGCCATAGCACTCGAATGCTTCCACATGAAATCTATTACGACGGCCGACAAGCCCCAGACACACCGGCACAAACCACATGCATAACTTAATCACATCGAATGAACTGATCACTACTGTAAATATGTCATTTCAACCATGGCTAATCAATCTATCTTCTTTTAATCATTTTCAATTGCCTCAGGAATAATAGTAACTTCCTTCAACTCATAGCAAACTCAATTGTCACTCATCCAGAGTGACTTTGATTCATGAGACCATGATGCCTAAATCCCACATCCCGTCTCATACCCTTCCAATAATCTTTATAGAATCCGGAGATTATTTCTCTCACTCCTCTAATACTATCCTGCACGCTGAAACATATCATAGAACACCCCAACCATCTTCCCTTTTTCTGAGAAGTTATACTGCAAAAGCTCGACTCATAATCATACTACTTCCTGAAACCCTCAAACGCCGCATTCTTAACTTTTTAATTCACTAGGACCGCTATTGAGATTCACCCACTCTGACTGGCGCCGAATACAATAAACTCCAAGGCTCTTCTAGCACATGAACACCTTTTCCAATGAAGTACATAACTTAGTCACTACCCTTACAACTCGCCTATGCCTTAAGCATAAATTCTGAATCATTCAAAGCCTAACCCTGGTCTAATAGGGCCAACTCTTGCACACATTCACAATTACCATTTTACTCCTTTCCCTTAGCTAAAATAACTTGCCAATATGCCGACAATCCGCAACCCTATGATAACACAATCCTGCAACACTATGATAACACAATCCTGCAACCCAACTGCAGGTGGTGGGACTCCCCCACTTAGCCCGAAGCTACTCCTTGCACCACTCTAGAACTTGCTGAGATCCTTTCCCCTTTGTTGACATGACCTTGCCCAACCAATCCGCCCAATTCATCCAAATTCTTTTGTTATCACTCCCTAAATACTCAAGTTCTATAGCATCATTCACACATTCTGCCTCCTACCGAATAGCCACTAGAAACAAACAATAGACACGAGCTACCACTCATAAAATATCCCAACATGAGAAAACACAAAAATAGCGTGCAAGGCATGAAACTCATTCATAAATAAAACAACAGATGAGGAACTCGTCCCGACCAGCATAGCTATAATGAAATACAAATGGTTCCCCTCTGTAACAAATCAAAAAATACATGTACGATGACATCTGGCACAACAGCCTCTAGCCTACTATACGAAACACATCAACGGGTCGGGCCTCCCCCTCTTGGGCGCCCTTTACTCACCTGAATGCCCTGGTGTAACACATCTGCCCGGAGCCTGGGACAATCTCTCACCCTCTGACTAGTATATCCACACTCAAAACAACCTCTTTGCTGGCATGGCTGTGGAAACTGTGCAATACGAGTACTTTGAGACCCTTAAGTACTTGAAACTCCATACGAAGTCGGTAATGCAAACTGAACTGGCTGACCCACAAAACCTCTACCGTGACGCACCCTGCCTTGAAAATAAGTACCAACAGATCTCTCCGGTCTACGAGGCCTCATCGCCTCCCTGGACTCTCTCACCTGATCTCGTCTGTCCTGTCGCTCCCGGTCCCACATGCCCTCTAATCAGCGTGCGATCCCTACCACCTGCTGAAATGAAACATATGACTCCAACTCTCGAGCCATGCTGAACCGAATATCATGCCTGATCCCTTCAATGAATCTACGGACTTTCCTTCTAATTGTAGCGACTAAGGCAGGTGCATGCCTGGCCAAATCACTAAATCTGATGGCATACTCTAATACTGACACAGTGCCCTGGAGCAACTACTCAAACTCTGTGCGCCATGCATCCCGAAGGGACTGGGGTACAAACTCTCTCAAGAACATTTCTGAAAACTGACTCCACATAAGTGAAGTTGACTCGGTCGGGCCACCCAACTCACATGTCCGCCACAACTGATAAGCCGCTTCTCTGAGTTGAGACGTGACAAAAGCAACCCCGCTCGTCTCCACAATACCCGAAGTGTGGAGGATATCATGACACTCCTCCATAAAACCGTATGCATTCTCTGAAGACGAACTGCTGAATGTAGGAGGGTTATATCTCTTGAACCTTGCAAATCTAAGCTGCTCCCCCTCAGATGTTGTTTTTCAGACCATGAGCTGAACATGAACCGCAAGTTGTGTCACCATGACACCTAAAACCTGAACAACGTGAACTCGCTGCTCTAGAGTGTCGACGGTGGGACTTTGGGATCCTCCCCTAGTCAGTGAAGTAGTTGGTGCACCTGGAATCAACCCCTCTTGAGTCAATGTACCAATTATACTCAGGAATTGTGCCAGGGTCTCCTGAAGTCCGGGGGTAACAATAGGCGCCTCTGGTACCTTCCCCCCAACTGGGACCACTGGCGGCTCCTCAATAGCTGCTCTGGTAGGTGGCTTAACTGTGGCACGTACTCCTCGTCAACCTCTACCTCTACCCCTTGAGACATCTGTCTCGGGGGTAACATCATCAGGAATCGTGGCTCGTGTCCTCTCCATCGGTGAGAAAATGGAATGATAAATTTCAAACTTCAAGATCAATGAACTCGCACGATATGAATGAAGGAAATGGAATTTTCTTAATTGTTTGGTATCCTCTCGAAGATAAGTAGAGACGTCGTCGTCCCGATCCGCAAGACTCTACTAAACTCGCTTACGACTCGTAGCACCTATGAACCTAGAGTTGTGCTACCAATTTTTTACGATCCAAATTTCCCCTCCGTTGGGTATCGTGAAGGCACCTAGTCTTAAGGACTAGGTAATCCTAACATTCATGGAATAGCAACAATAATAAATAAAATCTAATATTTTCTGAAAATAGAATTCTTTATACAATGAGCATATTCCCAAAACCCAGTAGTACAAGTCATAAGCTCTACAGACTTTACTACAACTTCTGAATACAATTGTTTTGAAGTAAGTAAAAATAGTGTAAATACAAAATAGGAAGGAGACTCCGATGCCTGCGAACGCGAAGCAGGTTACTAGCCCAAGATGGCTAAATACAGAACGACTACAATAAGGAAAGGAAAAACATGAAACAACAACGGATCACCAAAATAATACACCGAGCATGGACGGGAACACAGCCCAAGTCCGGAAATCACAATACAATAAGGGCAAGCAGTAACTCAACACTGCATTAGTCTCCACATCAGGCCTTAGCCACAAATCCCAATAAATTGGTCAAAATCTTCGAGTGTAATCTTTCACCCGCATGATTTTATATCGAAAGCTTTAAGGAAAAAATCCTTTTCAACAGAATATTGTTTTGAATTATACTTTCCCAAGAAATATCTCTCAAACATAGTTTGCTTCAAGATAAATGCTTTTCAGATATACTTTTTCAAAGAAAATGTCTTTCAAACATAGTTTTTCTTCAACACAAACACTTTCCAAATATACTATTCCAAAGAATTGTACTTCAACATAGTTTTATTCAAGATAAATGCTTTTCAAATATACTTTTCCAAAGACACATACTTCAAACATATTTTTATTCAAGATAAATGACTTTCCAAAATAAATGTCTTTAGAACATAGTTTCTTTAATATGATCTATCGGGATCCCGTCCCGCTGTTCCGAATTTATCATACAATACAGAGGATATACCGGAATACATCCGTAGTCCCAAAAAAATATGCAGTGATGAGGGATCTCCCGGAATACGTCTATAGTCCCAAAATAAATATGTAGTACAGGAGGATCTCCCGCAATATGTCCGTAGTCCCAATTTAAATATGCAGTACAGGGGGATCTTTGTAGTCCCAATTTAAATATGCAGTACAGGGGGATCTCCCGGAATACGTCTGTAGTCCCAATTTAAATATGCAGTACAGGGGGATCTCCCGGAATACGTCTGTAGTCCCAATTTAAATATGTAGTGCAAGAAACAAGGACAACAATTATAGCACGGCAGAAAAATCGTATATCACCACATCAAATACAAAGCAACAATGACAATAATGCAAAGCACGACGAATAAATCAATATAAGGACTTCTATTCACAAAGAAATAGTAGAAGGAATAATCACGGTAAAGAATGCTAAGTGTAAAGAGAACAGCATAACCAGGGAAAAACAAGTTGTAGCAACAAATCCACAATATTCCAGCCAACAATGAGAAGCCAACACAAGTCAAATAATTCCAAGTAAGGACAAGCCGACTAAGATATAAGTTATCTAAACTCCTTATGAGGTCAAGAAAATATGAGAGATATTCAAAAATTCAAATAAGGGTAAGTATTAAAAGATACTCGTAACCCCAATCAAGGCTAAACAATTATAGGATAAGATAATACTAATTTCAATTAGAAAGGCAGTTTATGAGAAGTATAACATAACGGTAGAAGAGGTAAAACCTACAGTTAAGTGAATTAGGAGTCAAATGGGAAATAGAGTGAATCTAAAAGAAAGTAATTCTAATTAAAGCAGGTAGAGATGAAACTAGTAATCAGGAACTCAATATTAACAAATACAACTTCATTAACTGGGATTATAAGGACCTAAGAACCCTAAAAGGACATCCTTCCACAAAAACGTCTGAGCACACACTCGTCACCTCGCGTACACGGGCTACAATCAACATACAAGACTCAAATCCTAATTCCCCCACACAAGGTTAGGCAAGATCCTTACCTCAAAGATGACAACCCGGTAATCTAAAATGCACTTCTCGGGTGAAAAGGCCTCCGGATGGCTCAAAACCATCTAGAACAACTTCAAAACAGGCATAAAACTTATAAAGAACTATTCCGGTTAGTAAAGCTTCGATCTTTACAAAAATCTAAAAATGGTCCGAAAATTCAACCCAGGGGCCCGCACCTCCGAACCCGACAAATTTTATAAAATGTGAACACCCATTCTTAAAATCGTTGAACCATACAAAAATTACCAAATTCCGATACCATTTCGCCCCTCAAATCATGAAATTTCATTTTTGGGAATTTCTTCAAAACCCAACATTTTCCCCAACTAAAAAAACAATTTAAATGATAAAAACCAAGATTAAATCATGGAATATATTTGATTCTATGTGAAGAACACTTACCCAATCGAATTGCTTGAAAAAACCACCAAGAATCGCCCAAAAATCGAGCTCTACAAGTGAAGATGTGATAAAAATGGTGAAACCCTTGATTTTGGAATATATTATGCCTACCTAGATTTTTGTGCATCGCGATCACGAGAGAAGGGATGCGATCGCGTAGAACAAAAATAGTTGGTGTCAAAAATGAGCTACCCGATCGCGGAAGGGCTTATGTGATCGCGCATAGGGGAGTAGGTAGGATTCAGCGATCGTGAAGGAATCACGCGAACGCGATGAACAAATGGGCGGAACTTTTTACGAACGCGATGTAAAAGATGCGAACACGATGAAGAAGTAACCAACAGCCCCCAACCCCTAATTTTTACTATGCGAACGCGGGGGAGGGGATGCGAATGCGAAGAAGAAGAAAATAGACCATCGCGATCGTTGGAGGTGATACGCGAACACGAAGAAGAAAAATTGGGTGGGTCAACAGAACACTACGCGAACGCGAAAGGCAGATCGCGAAAGGTGGCTCGCGATCGCATAGGAGAACACCAGAAAGTAGAAAACAATAGTTCAAAAATAGGAGGAATTGACCCGTAGCCCAATCGGAACACACCCGAGGTCCTCGGGACCACGTCTAAACATGCAAACAAGACATATAACCTAACACGGGATCGCTCGAGGTCTCGAATCACATTAAAAAATGCCAAAACAACGAATCACACCATCTCAAATCTTCAAACTTCTAAACTCGTGTCGAAACCTATCAATTCAACCCGAAATGATGCCAAATTTTGAAGACAAGTTCCAATTGACATCCCGGAACTTCTCCAACTTGGAATCACATTCCGACCCCGATATCCCAAAAAGTCAACTATGGTTTAACTACTCCATTTTCCAAACTTTAAATTTTTCAACTTTTGTCGAATTGCCTCAAATTACTCTACGGACCTCCAAGTCCAAATACGGACGCACGCCTAAGCTCAAAATCACCATAAGAAGATGTTGACATTATCCAAAACTTATTCCAGAGACATTTACATAAAAAGTTAAATTCCGGTCAAATTCCACCGCTTAAGCTTCCAAAACTAAAATCCTTCTTCCAATTCGACTCCGGATCATCTGATAACTGAATCCAACCATGAACACAGGTCGATATACACAATGTGAAGTTGTTCAAGACGGTATGCCATCGAAGGGAGCTTAAATTCTCAAAACGACCGATCAGGTTGTTACAGACACTCGAGGAGCTGACAAAGCGAATTGAATCGGGGGAAAAGAAAATTGAAACAAATGACAAGAAAATAGAAACATATAACTCCAGTGTTTGAATGGTTTGGGTTCAAAGAATTTCATATGTACAAGAAGGGTTTGGAGTCCGAAAACAAATGACAAGAAGGTACAAACATATAACTCCAGAAACAAATGAGAGTTACAAACATATAATTCCGGGAGCACCACTAATTTTGAAGGGTTTGGATTCAAAGAAGCTCATGCAAAAGCCCTTCCTCAGCCCCCCCCCCCAACCCTCCCGATCGCGGCTCCTAAACCATTCCCAAGAAGTTTTGTATGCCAGAAATTCCCAAGTATAATGGAACTACCGACCTCAACGAGCATGTCACTTATTACACATGGCAATTAAGGGGAATGATCTAGAGGATGCTGAGATCGAGACTGTATTGTTTAAGAAACTTGGGGAGACCATGTCGAAGGGAGTGATTATATGGTACCATAATTTCCCACCCAACTCAAAATTGATTCTTTTGCCATGCTCGTAGATTCCTTCGTTAAAGCACATGCTAGAGCCATAAAGGTCGAGGTTAGGAAGTCGGATCTCTTCAAAGTAAAGAAGAAAGACAACGAGATGCTCAGAGAGTTTGTGTCTCGATTCCAGATGGAATGCATGGATCTACTACCGATTTCCGATGATTGGGTCATTCAGCACATCACTCAAGGATTAAATGTAAAAAGCTCAGTGGCCTCACAACAGTTAAAGCAGAACTTGATCGAATACTCGGTTGTCACCTGGGCCGATGTGCATAATCCGTATCAACCAAAGATTAGGGTCGAAGACGACCAGTTGGGAACTCCTTCCTGGTCCATTTATCCTATCAGACCCGTCGACAGAGTTAAATGGGATATTGACCGGGAGCCACAGTCAACAGATATCATTACCTTCCATACACTAGAGATCAAAGAAACAACGGGCCTGGACGTGACTCCATTTGAGGTGATAGAAGAAATGATTGAGGTCAGAGCTCTCGAGGGCTCATGAGTAAGAGTGGTTTCGACAGAAATGTCGAGCCCAAAGAAACACCGCTTGCTATCGGAATACAACTCCAACGTTGATGCGTCTTCCATCAGGTGCATCAAAGACACTATGTGGCCTCGACCTTTACAGGTTGATCCGGCCTAGAGAAATCCTAATCAAATGTGCAAGTATCATGGCACCCATGGCCTTAGAACAGAAGATTGAAAATAGTTGAGGGAGGAGGTAGCCCGGTTGTTCAACGAGGGGCATAAGAACCAATTCTCAATAAGAGATTCAAACAGACAGAATGATCAAGAGGAGCCTTAACACGTAATGCACTTGATTGTTGGCGGGATCAATATTCCTCAAGGACCCGTATTTAAGCGCACCAATGTGTCGATTACAAGGGAAAAGCGAACTCGGGACTATGTACCGAAAGGGACCTTGTCTTTCAATGACGAGGATGCAGAGGGGATATTACAACCCCACAACGACACACTATTAATATATGTTCTTATGAATAAAACTCAAGTTAAACTTGTTTTGATTGATCCAGGTTGCTCGGCCAACATTATTCGATCGAGGGTCGTAGAAAAGCTCGGCCTACAGGATCAAATTGTGCCTGTGACCCGGTAGTTAATGGCTTCAACATGGCATGAGAAACCATCAAAGGCGAAATAACTTTGCCAAGGAACGTGGTCGGGACCATCCAATAAACGAAGTTCCATGTGATCGAGGGTGACATGAGATATAACGACCTGTTCAGAAGGCCATGGATCCATAACATGACGGAATTACCCTCTACCCTTCACCAGGCTCTGAAGTTCCCGACACCAGAGGAAGTAAAAATAGTCTATGGGGAGCATCCCGCCGCCAAAGAAATGTTTGCAGTTGACAAAGTGATACCGATACTGCACTCTCAACAACAAAAGGATCGGATACGCAGGGAAAACAGAAGGCCAAACAGCAACCACAAACACCGGTCTCGACCCAGTCAAAGAAATAGGGGACTAAAGAAGACGATGATTACAGGGTCCATCGGTCTTACATAATCCCCGATGATTTCGATGCCACAAATTCGACGGTCAAAGAGCTGGAACAAATTACATTGACCGAACATCAGCCCGAATGAAAGGTATAACAGTGCAGGGGGCTAACCCCCGGGCTCAGGGAAAAACTTATTCAATTCCTTAAAGCTAACATGAATTTCTTTGCTTGGTCCCACCGAAAATCACCACTCACAAACTAAGCCTGGATCAGAAATTTTGTCCAGTGAAGCAAAAAAAGCAGGCCCCAATCCGAGGTCAAGCATGCTTTCATCTAAGACAAGGTAACCAAACTTCTCAAAATAGGATTCATTCGTGAAGTAAAGTATCCTGAATGGTTAGCAAACGTAGTGGTAGTCCCTTCGAAGGGAAATAAACTTAGAATGTGTGTAGATTACAAAGACCTAAATAAAGAGTCTCCGGAGGATTCCTTTCCCTTGCCTAACATCAATCGCATGATCGATTCCACGGCTGGTCACGAGATTCTCAGTTTTCTCGATGACTATTCGGGTACAACCAAATACAGATGAGCCCGGAGGATCAGGAAAAGACATAGTTTATCACTAAGTACGGCACCTACTGTTGTAATGTAATGTCATTAGGACTAAAAAATGCAGGTGCAACTTATCAACGCCTAGTAAACCGGATGTTTGAATAACAGATAGGAAAATCAATGGAGGTTTATATTGATGACATGTTAGTTAATTCCCTAAGATCAGAGGACCATTTGAAGCATTTACACGAAACTTTCGGCATACTAAAAAGGTACAACATGAAGCTCAACCCGAAGAAATGTGCATTCAGGGTCGGCTCAGGCAAATTTCTCAGCATCATGGTGTCCAAGATCGAGATCAACCCCGATAAAAATCAAATCTATCGAAGACATCACGGTAGTAAATAATGTAAAGGTGGTGCAAAGGATAATGAGGTGCATAGCCACCCTAGGGCGATTCATTTCAAGATCATCAGATAAGAGTCACCTATTTTTCTTGTTACTGAAGAAGAAGAAGAATTTCACTTGGACTCCAGAATACCAACAGGACTTGGAGGAACTAAAGCGATACTTATCAACCCGGCCACTGCTTCACACACCAAAATAAGACGAGCATATCTACTTATATTTAGTAGTCTCAAAGATAGCGGTAAGTGGAGTCTTGGTCCGAGAAGAATAAGGTACGCAATTCCCTATCTATTATGTTAGTCGGACTTTAGGCGAGGCTGAAACCAGATATCCACACATAGAAAAACTAATGTTCGATTTGATAAGCGCCTCTAGGAAACTAGAACCATACTATCAATGCCATCCAATATGTGTTGCAACGGCTTATCCACTTCAAAATATTTTACACAATCCCGAGTATTCGGGTCGGTTGGTCAAATGGGCCGTAGAAATCAAAGGGTACATTATTGAATATCGACCCCGAACAACCATCAAGTCTCAAGTCTTGGCAGACTTCATGGATGACTTCATGCCAACCCTCGTACCCGAGGTTGAAAGAGAGCTACTAGTAAAATCGAGTACATCCTCAGGAGTATGGACCCTCTTAACGGGCAATACTTCGAACGCAAAAAGTTTCGGACTAAGCATCGACCCAGAGGTAATGTAGTTAGACAATCTATCAAGACCACAAAATTGACCAACAATGAGGCCGAATATGAGTCCATGATTGCAGGTCTCAAATTAGCTAAAGGCTTGGGAGCGGAGGTTATCGAGGTCAAGTGTGATTCCCTCCTCGTGGTAAACCAAGTTAACATGACCTTTGAAGTCCGAGAAAACCGAATGCAGAGGTACTTTTATTCAAGGAATGGAACATGCAACGTGTACCTCAAGATCAGAACAGTGAGGTTGATGCTCTCACAAACTTACGGTCATTGTTCGAAGACGACAAACTCAATTCAGGGGATGTTATCCAAGTCATGAGGTTGGTGATCGAAGAAGGTCATCCCGAGATAAACTCCATAAGTTTGACCTAGGATTGGAGAGACAAATACGTAGATCATTTAAACAACAAAAAACTCCCATCAGATCCAAAGGAGTCAAGAACTCTACGTACAAAGGCAACATGATTCACCTTGTCCATAGATGGAACGTTGTTCAGAAGGATGTTCTATGGTTCATTAGTGATATGTTTGGGACCAGGAGATACTGAATACGTCCTAAGGTACATCCACGATGGCACTTGCAGAAATCATTCTGGTGCCAAATCGTTGGTCCACAAAGTGATCATAGTTGGATACTATTGGATAGACATGGAGAAAGATGCAAAGGAGTTCGTTCGAAAATGCGAAAAATGCCAAAGGCATGCGTCAATGATTCATCAACCCGGGGAACTGCTCCATTCGGTCTTATCCCCATGTCCATTCATGGAATAGGGAATGGACATCTTCGGCCCTCTTCCATCGGCCCCAGGTAAAGCTCAATTTATTTTATTTATGACTTATTATTTCTCTAAGTGGGTTGAAGAACAGGCTTTCGAGAAAGTCAGAGAAAAGATGGTTATAGACATTATTTGGTACCACATCATATGTAGATTTGGGATGCCCTCCGAGATTGTGTGTGATAATGAAAAGCAGATCATCGCCAACAAGGTGAGTAAATATCTCGAGCATCACAAAATCAAAAGGATTCTATCAACACCTTATCATCATAACGGGAATGGTCAAGCCGAATCAACTAACAAAACCATCATCCAAAATCTTAAGAAGATATTGACCGATGCCAAAGGTAAATGGAGGGAAATACTACCCGAGGTTTTGTGGGCATACCGCACAACATCGAAATCAAGTACTGGAGCAACCCCGTTTTCATTAGTTTATGGCGTCAAAGCTCTAATCCCGGTCGAGGTCAGAGAACCCAGCATCAGGTTCCGATATGCAATAGAAGAGTCAAATAACGAGGCTCTGAAGAGTCTGATTGGCCGCCCAAAAAAGGCGGATCAAAAGGTACTACAATCAAAGAGCCAATCTTTGACATTTTAACATCGGGGACTTGATGCTAAGGAAAGTCACTCTCAACACCCAAAATCTGAATAAAGGAAATTGGGTCCGAACTGGAAGGACCATACTAGATTCTCGAAGTCACAGGAAAAGGATCCTACAAGTTCAAACGATTAACGGTGAACAACTACCGAGCAATTGGAACATATAGTACCTAAAATGATATTATTGTTAAGGTATGACTCTATTTCTATTTCCTGTTGTTTTTGAAACTATCACTTGTAGGTGGTCAACAAGAAACATCGAAGGATTTTTCGACATGGATTCAATTAGGTTTGAAATCACACATTGCACTCTTTTTTACTTAGACCGGTTTTGTCCAAAATGATTTTCTGGCGAGGTTTTTAATGAGGCAACCATGGATCGTGCTAACTTAGAATAAAGCCCGATTACGAATCCACATGAAGAATAATTCAACAGTACCCGAGGCTCCTTTGCAATCAACCTCGAATATTGGGGGGCATTGCCCTTGAAAGTCAACTTTGTTGCGAGGAAATTATTTCATAATAGCGGGTTCTTAATAGGTGGAATTTGTAAGGGCCAAACAGTCAAATGAATCGTTCCCACATAGGTTTCTCGAGCCCTAGCACAAAACAAGTACGCATGTGTAATCATTTTTTACAAGAATAAAGAGAATTATTTTTCCTTGCCATTACCCCATGTCTTAGAAAAAAAAAATTCTACTTTACAATTCCATACTTTCGATCTATTATGGAAACGACCATAAGGATCGATCGTAACCAGAGTTCGGATAATCACACTGCCACCCGAAAAATAAATTCGAACAAGATCGAATTACTAAATCTCAAGGGCATAAGACATTTTAGGCAAGCCTCGAATTTTAAAGGCCACGGCCACCCCACGCAGGGACTATTACTCTAGGCAAGCCCGAAGCAAACGGTTAAATGATCCCAAATGGAAGATCCTGTACTAAGAGGCTACGGTCGAAATAACACGGTTCGGAGACATCCGAATTACGTAACATAATAGGCCTTCGAAATTCTTTCATAACTTGTTTTAAAGGCTACACCATGCAAAGTCATAAAAGGCTTCAATAATATCGAGCCCCAAAAACTCTAACGAATGCAAAATTTGTTCGAACTCTCGAACAATTCCTTATTATTTCATGCAAAGGCATTCCAAGTTTGTAAATACAAATGATGAAAATGTTTTTAATCTGAAAAGAGTAGAAAGCCTTACATATATAAACAATCTTTTAACAATGGCCAGATCAGCCAAATACAAAATTTACAACGACCAAGATGGCCTCGAAAAGTACACAAAAGAAAATAAAAAGGCCTAAAGGCTACTTTTACTTCGAGTTCGAGAGATCATTCTCACTCAACTAGAAAGTCTAAGGGCTACCGTATTTCAAGTTCAAACATTCACCCAACGATTATCGATCAAAAGCAGTCGGGGGAAATACTTCCTATCTGTCCCTTACCATCTCAACCACGAACCTTTGAATACAGCTTCATAACTTTATGCTAAGGCGCTCTGACCTTTGTATAAATCAATGAAAAAAAAATAGACTCAGAATCCATGGAAGGGAAGAAAATTTTTTATATATACATCAAAAGTCATTTACAAGGGCAACACGGCCCGATGGAAATTCTTTACAAAAGCCTAAACAGCCTCGACGGAAACAAAAAATATATATAATCCTAAAAGTACTAGTCATCTCTGGGAGCAGCATCTTCAACCTCGGGGCCTCCTCCGCTGTCGAATCCGCTCAGGCTCTCAGAATCATCGTCATCAGGATAAGCTAACCCCCTGGATTAATCTTCGAGCTCCTTAGCGCTCTCGATCTCTGCTGTAAGATCTAAGCCTCGAGCATGGATCTCTTCAAGAGTCTCCCTTCAAGACTAGCATTTGGCGTGGTCGACAACCCAATTTGCTCTAACTTGAGCAGCCTCGGCAACCTCATTTTCTCGGACTTGAGCGGCTTCAGCATTGGTCCAGTAAATAGCCACCAATGCATCAGCATTGACCGTATTCGCTTCGAACTCCGACTTGGCCGCTTCGAGCTTTGTGACCAACTTCTCCCGATCAGGAGCTCTTCGATTTTCTTCGCTTGTACCAAGGATTTCTCTTTCATGCTTAGAAGTTTGATTTCAGCAGAAGCCTATTAGGCTCGGGCAGTATCCTTTGTTGAGGCAAGGCGATCCATATTCTTCTTCCATTCTTCGGCCTCAGTTTTCACTGCGTCTACTTCCTCGCGGAGTTCCCTGATCACATCGAGCTTTTGTTGGACCTATGAATTAGAACCATTAATCACCACGCCTGAATCACTGTCACTAACTTTAAAGATTCTTCTTACCTACTCAGCCATTTTGGTGTGTTCTTTCTGAGCCACTTCTAGCTCGACATGGAGGCCTTTAGCTTCCCCTTCTCTTTGTTCTCTTCCTTGGTAAGCCCTTGGATCTTGGCCTGATACCTGCTTAGCTCCCCTCAGGATTGGAGGAAAGCCTCATAATAAAGCACCAAAGCCTTCAAACATAGAGAAAGGAGTTATACAAAGGGAGAAAAGTCTAGGTACAAAATATTGACATCGACAAAGAAATCTGGGATTACCCGGTTTAGAGCCTATTGGGCTTCGTTGAAAAGACAGGGTGTTTCCACCTCATCCATATTGGCTTGGTCTTCTTCAGTGACCAAGCACTGAAGATGACTGGCCACCCCTACGGGGGCGGGAAAAACCCGAGCATCCTTCGGGACCGAGATGACAATTGATCGTTTATTCTTGGGATCGACACTGGGGCCAAAAACTGATTTGTCAGTTTAAGGCTCGAGGAAGCCTCACTCGAGCTCTTCCTCGGTATCTCTAAGTCACCTAGATCGGTGACATTCTCCACACCAACAAAATAGCCAAGGAAAGGGTCTTCTGCTCCATGGACCGCTTCCGCTTGGCATCACCACTGCCTGAGCTTCATGTATCATCGACTTAGTTAAAAAGGGAAACGATGGGGAATCCCTGATATCTATCACCCCGAGTAATTCTTTTAGGGTACCTCCTTCATCTCGGAGAGTCTCGAGTGTGGTCTCTACACCAGCGCCAACCGCCTCCTCGATAGCCCTCTCGCCTCGAGGTGAAGCATCTTAAGCTCTTTCTGGCTCGGGGACTCCGGCCGATGATTCTCCCTCAATCTCATGGAGTCGAGGCAAAGAAGTTTCGACTCCCGCTGGCTCCTCCTCGAATCTCAGTCTCGACTCGCACAGGGACCACCAGCCCGGATTCTTCTTCTTCTTCTTCTTTTGCATCCCTTGGTCGTTGAACTGACTCCAAAGTTAAAGGGATAATGTTCCCCTTTGGTTTACATGCTTCTTTCTTTTTGGGTTTCTTCCCCTCAGAGTTCAAAGCCCTTTTCCTCTTCTGGTCCTTAATCGGCTTCGAGACAGATGGTAGGGGAAGGATCTCTTCATCACCAGACAGGGGCCTCATTGTCACATCCTTCCTGATACCTAATCAAAATGAGTAAGACCAGGGAAAGATTCGAGTAGTGATCAAATCATTAAGTCAGAAAGAAAAAATTTACCAGGACTACTAGCCACCCATCGGCCCTTCGACAAATCGCGATATGCACGCTCAATGTGTGTCGATTGCGATGCTAGGCTCCTGACCCAGTTCTCGAGCTGCGGAACCGCACCTGGCATCCAGGCAATGGATGCATCAAGTAAAATTCTCATAAGAAAAGGTGAAGAATGAATACAGTAAACAGAAATTAAGGACGGAATTATACTTACGATTCATGTTCCATTTCTCAGGAAATGGCATGCTCTCATCCGGGATCACGTCCGAGGTCTTCACTCGAACAAATAGGCCCATCCAACCCCGGTCATTGTCCTCATCTATACTTGAGAAGGGAGCCTTAGTGACCCGATGTTGATGCTTTATTATCCCTCCTCGATAGAGTTGGGGGCTATACAGGTGTATGAGATGGTCGAGAGTGAAAGGAAGCCCGTCGATTTTGCTTACGAAAAAATGAAGTAATATCAATGTCCTCAAGAAAGAGGGATGAATTTGGCCGAGGGTCACCTCGTATTTCTTGCAGAAGTCTATGATAATTGGATCCAAGGGACCCAACGTAAAAAGATAAGTGAAACACTTAGGAACCCTTCCACGTGGGTAGTAATTGCTTCTTCTGGAGCAGGCACCACCACATATTTTTTACCTAAGTTGCAATCTTTTTTAACCTGGGAGAGGAGGCTATCGGGTATCGAGCATATATATATATCGATATCGGCTCGCATCTACCAGGAACCGAGGAGTTCTTTACAATTTTGAAGTCAGAATTGATGACACACCCTCCGGGAAAGAAATCTTCGGGGTGTGGCTGTGCCACTGGTTCCTCGCCGGCCGGTCGGGACGAGGAAGTAGTCTCTTTTTGCGGAATAGTTTTTGATATTTTAGCCATTTAGTTCTTGTGGGAGAAGAAGAATATAAATTGAAAGGGAATACTTAGTACTTTGGGATAGAACAAGCGATGAAACTCAAAGATGTGAAAATACAAAGCTTTGAAGAAGGGAAAGGATTTTGAAGATTAGAGTGAAGAAGATTTGAAAGTAAAGTTTGAAAAAAGGAAGAAAAATGGTATTATGATTTCACAATGATGGTTCAAAGCCGGTAATGGCCGACCTTCGACTGACACGCATTAAATGCATGGGAAGGTGTACCGATGAGAGGTTTCGATCACCTCTGCTGCCTACGTCATGATGTACCGAGGTGAAGATCAAGGGCTCAAATTGTTTCTTGCCATTACTCTACAATAAACGAGGGGACCATATGTATACGACCGAAATCGAGCTTTCCCTTTTTATATGATTAATCGAGACCGGGACAGCAGGCCAAGGTTCGACCCCATATCATATCGGACCATGAACCGAAGTTAGATTTCCAGGCTCGTGACTCATGGACCAATCGAGATCGAGACCGAGCGAGATCGAGGGAAGCCTGCTGAGTGGAATAACGAAAAGCCAAGATATCCGCGCTCGGGCAAGGATCACGGAGGAAATCTCGGTACGTATCAAGTCAAGACTGTTTAACTAGCCAATCAAGGGATTTCTTACTGTATTTAGAATTGTATCATAAGTAGAACTCATCTACTATTTAAAAGGGGTCTACTCATTTGTAAACACATCAGATTCATATTATTCAAAGCAATATATTATTCTTTAAGTTCTCAAATACTCTGTCAATTTAGTTCATATCATATCATGATCATTCCTTTGGTTCGAGGGCGGCCTGTCTCGAGGGCCAAAGCTCTATATCTCATTTGGTTTGCTTTGTTCTTCTTTACAGTCAATTTTAATACCAATTTACATACTTCCCAATTTGTGCTAAGTGAAATCATGTATCCTTAAAATCACATACAAATTTAATTGTTATCCGATTTTAGGGTAAACAAGATGGTAAAATGAAACATATACCCGGTGCCCTCCATTGCCGTAGGCTGAGTTTGAACAGTGCCTAAGCTGCAAATTCAAAACATAACAAAAAAAATAAGAAATGAGCAGAACACATAGAAGTGATGGAATTTGGGAGTAGAGTAAAGAGGTGAAAGAAAATTTAACTATAAGCTACTCATTTATCTTTATTAGCATATCATTTTTTACAATAAAAGTCTCAAGGTATATTTAAGACAACAAATTTTTAAAAGTTATATTAATACTTCATGCATATTAAAATGACACCATTTAAATTGAAACGAAGGAGGGTATACGATTATCTCTATATTTTAAGATAAACTTAAAAACAAACTCCTTGAAGAAAAGTTTATCCTTTTGCATTTCAAAAGAAATTTTCAAAACTCAAAGATCTAAAATTACTTATTTGCATTTAGTATTTAAATCAAACTAATTTTTTTTTTATCATAATAGGTATAAATTAAAGAAAATTAACGTACTATTATTTAACTAAAGGTAAAGGGTAAATCTATATGTAAAATCTATTTTATATAAATTAATTTGATATTAAATTGATGCAAACAACACAGAAGGCGCAACCAAATGTTCACCATGAAAAAGTGTTGATCTTTTATGGTTCCAATTGCGAGTTTGATAAACACAGAGCAACAGGTTTTCAGTACACACGATAGCTTCTCCTTACCCAGATAGACCATTTAGCATTAAAATGTATTAATGAGGGTCAACTCTTACCTCACTAGCTCCAACCTAACAGCCAAAGCTCCTCTGCACACACCACTAAATTCCCTCTGTCCCAGCTCCCCTTCTCCCTTCCTCCATCTTTCACATTCAATTCATTCAACGGCTCAATTGCTTATTACTTATCCCTTCATCTTAATTTATATGATTTTTTTTTTTGTCCAAAAAAAATGATACTTTTTATATTTATCAGTAATTTAATATTAAAAGACACATTCTGCCCATAAGAGATGAGTTATAGTCAACACAAATACTATGTCTCATTTTAAACACCATCACATAAATTCGGAGGTAAGAAGTAGTTTTTTTTACTTTCTACCATATCTTTTTTTTAACCTACTAATAAAAAGTCAATGTATGCAACTAGTAGACATAATAGTATCTAGAGTCAGATGTGTATGCGGTCGGAATCGGACAATACCCGATTTCATAGGTATGGGAGCTGCCTCGAGGGTAAGCTCGTAATGGACCAAGCCCGAGTTCGAAGATAGAATATTAGCATTGAATTCGAAGTGCTCGCTGAAGATCGAGACCGAGCATGACTGAGTTCGAGTGAGGTATAGTAACGGAACGGCGAGATATTAGCAACCGGTCAAGATCACGGCGGGAATTCCGGGACAGATCGAATCAAGCGCTTATTGACACCAATCGTGGGATTTACTTCCATCATTAGAATTGTACCTTATTTAGGATTCCCCTATTATATAAAGGGGCATCCCATTCATTCGTAGCATCATCGTTATTCACTAATAAAGAATTCATACGCTGCTCTCTGTTTCACTTACTATCCATTACTGTTCATCATTGTTTATTTTATTTATTACTGTTTCTATCATCCAACCTCGAGACAATCTCGAATCGAGGTCGAAAGCATTACCATAATACCAGTTTGATTTATTTTTCTGTTCAATTTATTTATTTAGTTCATTATTTATCAATTGGTATTGGATTATATCACGTATCCTTAAAATTACAATATAAATTTAATTGTTACTCGAATTTTAGGATAAACAAGACGTTCGACAGCTAAATATTTATCTATACTCTGGAAGACTATAGCTTATAAAGAGTGTGTTGTTTAAAATACAAACATATTGGAATCAAGTGTTCTTAAGCCTTAAGAAGGTACACAAGCTGGTTTGCAGCATTTGCAGAAACTTCCTATGGAGCGGTACTAATAAGTATAACAGAAAAGTTCCTATTCCTTAAGATAAGTTATGCCAGACAAAATCAACGGGAGGGCTTAATATACTTCGGTTTTCTATATAGAATAATGAATATATAAATAAACTAAGACCTGGTTCCCTATACGTAGCTATAAATACTGAGCTTTGTTATCATTGTAAGGGTACGAGTTTTCTAGCAAACTGATACTACAATCTATCCAAAGCTCAATACGATTTTGTCTTCTTATTTTTTGTTCTTTATATTGTTGTGCCCGGACGCTTTGCTACCGGCATCTTTATTTCTGTCATTTCGTCTTCATATCAAGGCTAAGTGTTATATATTTTCTCAATTATCTTATTATTTCAGAATCGAATTAATTCACTTGTCTAGAAACCATGAATAAATTCAACTGTATCATTTTACGGGTAAATAGTTAGGCGCCCACCGTGGGGCCTAGACAGCCATGTAATTAAGTCAATCCTTATCTCTTTTACTAACGTGTTTTTGATTATTTTATCATAGAAAAAAATCATAAAGAAATGGAAGATAATAGTGTTAACAACACACACAATCCTGAGGCTCGAGGAGACCAGCCTCATTTCGAGGAATCAATTAGTGACACCCACAATGAGGGGAACGATGCCACACCAATACACGAACAAGCGATATCTTCGACATGTTCGGGAGGCGAATCCCAATGGTGCTGAAGAGGAGTATGTTGTTGACGTGGTAGGAGTTCTACAACAGCAGCAAGCGATTATTTTGAGCCACCTCACACAGAAGGATAAAGTTATGACGGAATTGAAATAGGCGTTATCTAGGGCTTCTAATAATGCGAATAGACGATATCCAGTTCCTCCCGGTGCTCCCGCAAATCAAACAACGTAGAGGGTCGATAACAGCTTCCCGAGGGGGGAGATTAGTTTTGATGGAGCTGGGGGAAGTGGATCCGGCCCCAATAATGAAAAAACCCCTTCAAAAATGAACTTTTACGGTTTATGAGAGAGATGAACTCCCGCATGGACCAAATCCTGGGCGCACCACAATTGCTGAAAGGACCGGACTCAAAGAAGTATAATTAGTTTCCATACAAATCGAGTGTAGCACCAGAATTAATCCTGAAGCGGTTTAAAATTCCTGATGTGCCAAACAATGATGGAACTTCAAATCCTCAAGATCATATTACCACCTATATGACAGCAGTAAAGGGGAATGATTTAGCTCCTCACGAGATTGAATCTATTTTGCTGAAGAAATATGGAGAGACCCTTATGAGGGGAGCCTTGACGTGGTAATCACTGTTACCCGAGCAATCCATAGATTATTTGAGATGCTCGCGAATTATTTTATTAAAGCTCATGCGGGGGCCAGAAAGGTGCAAGACCGAAAGGGTGACATATTCAGAATTGCACAAGGAGAATTCGAGTTGCTGCAAGAATTCGTTACCCGGTTCCAAAAGGAGAGGATGTTGCTCCCATCTATTCCAGACAAATGGGTAGTTGAAGCATTCACCAATGGACTAAATCCGAGAAGTTCAAACGCTTCCCAAAAACTGAAATAAAGTTTGCTTGAGTTCCAAGCAACTACGTGGTTGATGTACACAATCATTACGAGTTAAAGATAAGGATAAAAGATGATCAGGTCAGTTTCTCATCATCAACAAATGGACGGGAGAAGAATAAAGAAAAATTAAAAGACGACTTTGACATAGGAAGACGGTCTTCGAGGGGCCGATTTTTCCCCTATGAACGGATAGAAGGCCGCGGTAGAGGTTCCGATCAATATATAGATTCACTACCGAAAGAAGATCTTATCCTGGTCGGAACAAGAGATCATTGCAGGACAAGGAAGCGCCAGGTATGCGAGATCATTCCAAACCTGGTTATCACAATAGAATTTCAATGTCAACATCGTAGAGTTTGTATCAGCTATGAGAAACATCAAAGAAGCACAATTTATGAAGTCGATGAGATCCGATCACGACCAGAGGGATCCCAACTTGTGGTGTAAATACCACGGGATGAATGGACACAGGACCGAGGCCTGCTGATATCTTCGGGAAGAAGTGGAAACGCTGTTAAAGAATAGTCATCTCCTGGAATTCATGAGTAACCGGGCTAAGAACAATTATGGTCGTAACCGGGACAATGTGAAACCATCAAAAGCAGGGGAAGATCCCCCACGCCAGATGATCAACATGATCTTCGGGGTGAAAGAGATCAAAGGGGTCACCTTTCGGCAGCAAAAAACACGAAAGTATCAATAACTCATAGCAACATGCTCCGGAAAGTCGCCAAAGACAATATCACTTTCACATAGAAGGGGGTAGACGGATTGCTGCTACCGCACAATGATGCATAGGTAATTTCTGTAAATGTGCTAGATTATAAAATTAAACATGTTCTAGTGGATCCAGGAAGTTTGGCTAATATCATACAATGGAGATTATTGGAGCATGCTAAGCTCACTAGAAGCATTATTCCAGCCACAAAACTCCTCGTTGGATTCAACCTCGCGAGCGTGACAACACGAGGAGAGATTTTTTTTCCCATACGCCGAAGGAGTGATGAAAACAACTTTTTTCGAAGTGGTAGATGGTGATATGGGATATAACATTATTCTGGGAAGACCATGGTTGCAGGATATGAAAGTTGTTCCGTCAACATATCATCAATTACTGAAGTTTCCTACGCCCAAAGGAGTTAAACATATAAGGGGAGACTGTTATTTATCTATGTCAATACCACACAAGCGGGGGGGTGATTTGTGTGGTGACCAATTTTCGCATGCAGTAGTTATAGAAGTACCAGGTTCTTCTATGTGTTCCAACTCCTACAGTTTACGGAATAATAAATGCGGAATTTAAAGAACACAGCATTTTACGTGGAAAAAACCTGGCTCAAAAGGTGAAAAACCCACGACCTACTTCCCAGTAGGATTTCCCAAACTCTTCACTAAATCAATGAGCCAAACAACATTTATAAAATAAACTCTTTTGTAAACCTACGGATTAACTCTAACCCTTTGTGGCAAACTAGCCTTTACCTATTTGCGACAAACTTCAAGTTAACTATAACTTGAACACTCAGTACCTGTTACAATTGCTTCTAGATAAAGCTGCAAAAGTACAATTTGTAATCACCTACTACAAATAAACTAGACTAAAAGACAACAGATGGAACTGGTTCTTCTAGCTTGTTCAAGTAGCTTCAGAGTCGCACCCTTAAATCTCACACGAAGTGCTTGCAAAATTGCCTTGCTGATTTTGCTCTCAATTCTTGTTTTGCTTCTGCTTTTGTGCAACCCTGTACAATAAGAACACTGAACAATATATAGGATTTAGTAGACAAAGAGATATACTAGAATTCGGATGCTACTCTTCCTTTGGTGGAAGAGTTCTAGTTGATCTCAACTCCCTAATCCTCTTTTATCCTGATTCTGTTCTTACTGAATAAGGAGTCCATCTCCCGGTAAATTTGCAACCTTTTCGATCAACAGATATCTCTTTAGATCACTGATTGTGTTTATCTCCTGCTTGTGCACCTCACGTGTCATTTACTCAGCATGTGTCTATGTCTCCAGTGATGGACCTGGTTCAACTTTGAGTTCCTTTGTCAATCTTCATAACCATTCAGCTTCTTGATCCAACAGTGACCAACCGGCGGCAAGGGATATGAATGCAATTTCGGCCTCCAGTAGCAAAAGGAAGGAACACACGACATATCAACTATAGGAACTGGCACAAGCTCCTTAATTGGACGAAGTTAACCCATGGGTAGAAGCGTCAAAACTTATCAAGTGTCGAGGTATTTCTAGGTTCCAGAAGAAACAGATGCACCAAATTCCACATCGGAGGAGTTTGGGAAATTTGCATTGTTCGAATAGATGTTAGAAAGGAAATTTTGTTTGGGGATTTGACTGCACCTCGAGCTCAGGTATGGCTTTATTTTAGTTTTTAAATCTAATTCCTCTTGTTTTGCATAGTTGCTTGCGGATATAAGATGTATCGCAACGAAGGTAGCCTTACACAAGTTACATTTGGATCCCAACATACCTATAGTAAGACAAAATAAACGTCCTACTGCGAAGCCATGAATAAATTGGTCAGAGAAAAGGTAACTCACTTACTTGATATCGGTTCAATCCGAGAGGTAAAGTATCCAGACTGGTAGCTAATGTAGTCGTAGTTCCTAAGAAGAACAATAAATTTTGCATATATGTAGATTACGAGGATTTGAATAAGGCGTTCCTGAAAGACTCGTTCACAATGCCAAACATCAATCAAATAATTGATGCGACGGCCAGAACGAGTTAATGAGTTTCCTCGATGCTTATTCCGGGTACAACTAAATTCAGATGAATCCGGAGGATTAGGAAATGACTTTGTTCATACTCAATTTTGGCACATACTGTTATAATGCAATGCCCTTCCGGTCGAAGAATGCCTGGGCCACTTATCAACGTCTCTTGAACAAGATGTTTGACAAACAAATAGGGAAAACTATGGAAGTTTATATAGACGATATGCTCTTTAAGTCTTTGAATGCAGGTGATCACCTTAAGCATCTGCAAGAAACTTTTGACATCCTAAGGAAGCATAACATGAAGCTTCACCCCCGAGAAATGCGCGTTCAGGGTTAGCTCTGGCAAGTTCCTATGATTTTTGGTATTGTAAAGGGGAATTGAGGTAAACCTTGATAAGATCAAGGCCATCGAAGATATCCCGGACCAACTGTCAAGAGTGAAGGAAGTCCAAATGCTCACGGGAAGATTGGCAACATTGAGCAGGTTTATTTCCTGGTCATCAGAAAAATGTCACCATTTCTTCACACTGCTCATAAAGAAAAACAACTTCGAATGGACCCCAGAGTGCCACCAAGCTTTGAGAGATTTGAAAAGGTACTTGTCAAGCCCTCTTCTATTTTCGAAACCAAAGGAAGGTGAAACACTATTAGTATACCATTGATCACGCTCAACTATGTCTTATAGAAAGACTAAACGGGCGCTGCAAATATAATCTG
>MDKI01143971.1:0-23119 GCA_005239505.1 Nicotiana paniculata
AAAGTAGTAAGAAACAACAATATAAAAATTTTAAAGGGGAAATACTAAAACAAACATTGAATCGTTTCAAATCAAACAAGATCTAAGCAGATTCATCCAGAAAATAGCCAAGTACATAGAAAAATAACAAAAGTGAACCAAATCTGGTTTGAACCAGATATTTGAAACCATTACATACGAAAAGATTCGTACTCACATGTATCGGAGTGAACATAGACGAAATAGCCGAGATATGAGAGATTTTGAACCATATTTGGTTCGAATCTCTTCAGATTCACATCAAGTAACATAAGGATCGTATAACTAGTACGGAGATGAAGCCAAATAAGGCATGTAATCGAAGGAAAATCCCATGATTCAAGAGGGATATGTGACGACGAGGCTAGGGTTCGAAGGGGTGAGAGAAAGGAGAGGAGAGTGGGGGATCCAAAGGCGGCGGATTTGGAGAAGTGAGGTAGGGTTTGGGGGGTCTGATATATTATAAAAGGAAAGATTATCCTGGACTGTTGATCGTCTGTGATCAACGGCCAGGATTAAATTTGGGGGTTGGGCGAGTTACAGCAATTGGGTTATTGGGTTTGGGTTATGGGTAAGGTTAGGGTATTGGGCTGGATCCGAAAATTAGTTTAAAAGGGGCTATTTTTAATTACCTAAATAATTTGATAAAATAATTTATAGAAATGGTTAATAAATGATAAAAAATACTATTTGTGTATGAAAATAATTAAAAATAATTACTTAATATTATAAAAATATAAAAGGTCATTTTTCGTGTAATTAAAGTAATAATGCATATATGGAATATTATTGCTAAATTATTGCAATTATAGCCTAAAGATACAAGTATAATTAGGCATAAAATGATTAAATCTTAATATGGATATAAATGAAAAAAAAAATAAGTAATAAAATTATTAGAAAATCATTTGTGAAACAATTAGTAATTACTTAGACAAAGAAATAATGGAATAATTTAATTAAAAATCCTTTTGAAATTATAGAATATTATGGAAAAATATTAATTGATGTTCATGATTTGTTTTAAAGATATATATGAATTTTAAAAATATTACTGGGAAATGGTATCAACACTCATTGGGGGTGTGTACAGACTCCGGAGGGGCTCCTTCAGCCCAACCGCTATATCAATGGTCATCATGGCAGATTCAATGAAACATGTTGCGGCGTGAAACCCGATCCCATAAATTTCCTCACAATCAGGACCTCGGCCTCACTCACTCATCAATCTTTCCAGTCTCTCGGGCTCTCATAAATCAAAGTAGCAGCCCAAACAACACTGACGTGATGCATCAGATAGAATAACAGAGACTGAGCTATGATGTAAAAATTCATGAACATGAATGAGTACGGAATGTCAACCAAAAAAGTAAGAGGAAATCAAGAAATGGCCTCTAAGGGTCAAAACAAAACCGGCATAAAGCCTAGACATGGTATCTAGCATGATTTGCAGTAAATCTTTCTAAAACATATAAGGAGCATATAGCTACAATAGGTTGTTCCACTTTACAGTAGCTACGGGACGGACAAAGTAACTTACCTCAGTGAATATCCTAGAATCCCCTTCAAAATTCACCTTAAAATCTCCAAAGTCCGAATAAAAAATGGTGGAAATGAGGAAAAATCTCGAAGTCCTCTATTTATAAATTCTGCCCAGTGAAACCGCATCCGCTGTCCCTTTTTCCGCTTCTGCAACGCCGCACCTGTAGAATTTCCATCGCAAGTGCGGAATTCACTTAAGATCTCAGGTTCTGCATCTGCGGCCGACATCTCGCAACTGCGATTGCGCACCTGCGCATTTCACTCCGCTTCTTCGGAATCGGCCAAACTCCTAACTTCTGCATATGTGACTCAGCCTCGCTTCTGCCGGCTCGCAGATGTGACCCCCTTCTCACACCTGCGGTTCTAGTCTATCTCAGCCTTGCCAGCACCTACGACTTCCCTGGCGCTTTTGCACCCTCGCACCTGCGGCTCCCTCTCCGCAGGTGCGGAAAACACCAGTACCAGCAGTTATGTTGCATTTCCATGTTCCAAACCTTTTGTTAGCCATCCAACATACCAACAAGTCATATATCAACATACGAACTTAGTCGAGCCTTCGAATTACTCAAAACATGATATTGCCCTCGGATTCAAGCCTAAGAACTTCTAAACTTCCAAATTCCTCAAACAACTCCGAAACCTATCAAACCACGTCTGAATGACCTCAAATTTTACACACATGTCACAAATGACACAACAGACCTACTCGACCTCCAAATTCCAATCCGACCCCGATATCAATTTTTCCATTGCCGACCAAAATTGCTGAATTTTCAACCTTCCCTAATTCAAGCCTAATTCCACTACGGACCTCCAAATGACATTCTGGGCGCTCTCCTAAATCCAAAATTACCTTACGGAGCTAACGAAATCATCAAAATTCAAATCCGAGATCGTTTACACACAAGTCATTATCCGGTTGACTTTTGCAACTTAAGTTTCTAATAAAGAGACTAAGTGTCTCAATTCCCTCTAAAACCACTCTGGACCTTAACCAACTAACCTGGTATATCACAATATAGCTGAATAACAAAAAAAGAAGCAGAAATGGGGGAAACTGGGCTATAACTCTCGAAACAACCGGCCAGATCGTTACAATAATTGGGTGTTGTCGTTATATCATCTATGTATATTAGCTATAAAAAGTAAACAATAAATTTGGCTTGATATTTATGTAATAATCCCTAAGATTTCCGTTTCTTTATTTTATCCATGGTATGACTTCAATTATTATTATTTTAAAAACTCTCTACTAAAATTTAAAAATATATTACCATTTATTTTAAAAATTGTATTATAATTTTAAGAAAATCCCATTTCGAAATAATTTTTTTACATTTTAAATATAATTATTTCACGTCATACCAATTTCTTTAAAATATAATTTTGTTACACTTTAAAATCGCTATAGAAACTATCAATTAGAAATCAATATCCCTCTTGTTGAATTCGAGAAAAAAAATCTTTCACATAATCTATGATTCAAAACTAATATTCTTCAACGAAAAAAATATTATACCATTGCAATGTTGGTTTGACTACAACCAAATGAAGAGGTTTCGACTTATACCCTTCAATTACTAGAAGGTGTTAAAAAAATTAATGATAGCAATTGTATAGCCAAAGTTTTATCAATTCCTCGAGGGTATCGACCATTTTTACATTTTGGAGCTATGGAGCTCAGATTGAGGCGATTCTTGAAGAAAATTTCACAATATGAATTGGTGTAAGTGTTCTCTGCTCAGTTTTGGTTATATGTCATGAATCCATCTTCATTTTTAGCAATTGTTTGATGAATTTAAAGAGGAAATTGGGGATTTTGGCCTAAAGTTTCATAATGTGAATTTTTGAGTTTTGAAGATCGAATTGGAGTAGTATTTGAGTGAAACTAGTATGGTTGAACTCGTAATTGAATGGGTTGTCGGATTTTGTGAGTTTTGTCAAGTTTCGAGACGTGGGCTCGGGTGTGACTTTTGGCTGGTTTTCGGTTTTGATTAAGGATTCGATCTTTATCCTTTGGAATTATTTCCATGGGCTTCATTTGATGTATTTGAGCTGCTTTTGGCTAGTTCTGAGCCGTTCGGAGGTAAGTACGTGCGAGATGGCATTGTCGGAGCATCGTTGGCTTGCTCGGTATTATAATTGGCTTGTTCGAGGTAAGTAACACATCTAAACTTAATACTGAAGGTATGAAACCCCGAAATATGCATTACGTGATTGGTATTGAGGTGACACACATGCAAGGTGACAGGCGTGTGGGTGTGCACCATGAGAATTGGGACTCCGTTGTTTCCATGGCACTGTATAGTGGTCCTATTATGTTGATATCCGTGTTTTCACCATGTGATCAAGTAATTGAGCTGCCAATCATGCTAGATGTCATGTTTAGGATTTATGTTGATACTGTTTGGACACATAGTTGTTGTTTCTTGCTGTCATTTCACTAACTTCATTGATATTTCATACTCAGTTATAGTCATGCATTCATATCATATCTCAATCTCAATTGTTATTTATTGATACATCATATTATTATTGTCGGACTAGTTTCATGACATTGTGAGCCCATGAGTGAGACTGGAGATATCGATGACTGATTGAGGCTGAGAGCCTGATTATGAGTGGTAGTTATGGGATCGGGCTCACGCTGCAACAGTTATACTAATTTTATGATAGTGCTTGGGCAGCTGGAGCCCCCGGAGTTTCTACACACCCCAGTGAGCGCGATTGATTATCTTGAGGGATGGATCTTCCCTACTGGCTGGATTTGCCCCCTACTCAGTGTTGAGTGACTGTTGGTTAGTTGATGTAATATTCCGGGATGGATCTTCCCCATGGGTTGGATTTTCCCCGTACTCAGTACTGAGTGATTGTTGGTCAGTTGATCTATATATTCCGGGATGGATCTTCCCTAGGACGGATTAGACATATACAGTACTAAGTGATTGAGCATGATGAGTGGAAAGTATGAGGCAATTAGATTGAGTGCTCTGAGAGTGTGAGTAGATGAGTTCATCTCTGCGATACATGGCATCGACATGCACACATGACATACATGTATAGAGATGCATTTTCCACATGTTGTACGGTATCACGTCATTCATGACTTTTCACACATATTGATATGTGGGCATAGAGAGGTATTTCACAATTGCTATTTGAAAGAAAATGAAACATCTTATTTATTGCTGAAATGATTTTTGGAAAAACTACAATTTTCGAACTATCTCATATTTTTTGATGATTTCGTAAAATAATTAGGTTTTCACTGATAAATTTGAAAAGTGGATTATTTTCAGGAATTATGAATAAGCTGAGCATTTTAAATTCTGAGTTACTTATTTTAGTACTTGCTTTGCATTGTTATGAGTTGTTGTTGTTTATTGGTGTTGGACCCGACCTATGTTACAACTCGTCACTACTTTCAACCTAAGGTTAGGTCTGTTACTTATTGAGTACATGGGGTTGGTTCTACTCATACAATACTTCTGAACCTTGCGTGCTGATGTTGAGTGCTGATGTTGCTGTGATCTATGTGAGCTGGAATTGAAGATGAACCTGTGTTCCGGTTGTAGCTGCCTCTTGTTCATGGTAGCCTTAGATCTATAAAACTCTGTTTATGTAATTTTCAAACAGATGATGTATTTACTTCATTTCAGCTTTATAAACTCTATTCTTAGAATCTCATGAGTTGTACTACCAGTCCTTGAGAAATGTATAAGATTTAGATAGTTAATTTATTGGAATTCAATAGTTATTAGTTGGCTTACCTAGCGGGTTGGGATGGGTTCCATCACGACTAGTGGATTTTGGGTCATAATAGTGTTTTAATGAACTATATGTCATGACCCAATTTAACCCTCTGAAAGGTGTCGTGATGACACATAGTCTTTACGACTAGGTAAGCCTAATATTATGGAAAAAATCTTATAGAAATCCAAATGATAAAGGATAAAACAACATATTATAAATAACAAAATAGTATCGCTCGGCATATACAAAATAATCTCCCAAGACCCGGAATGTCGCTAAATCACAAGGTTATATAATATATGTATCTCTATACGAAAGTATGAAGATAAATAAAGCAGTCTCTAGGCGAGGGAGTAGAAGGGGACTCCGAGGATCTGCCGACGAAAGCAGAAGTACCTTGAAGTCGCCTGGAATCAGCAACACGCGCTAACCACGAGACTGATAGCTCGTACCTGGATCTGCACACGAAAAACATGTGCAGGAAAAGGGCACAAGTACACCACAATGGTACCTAGTAGGTGTCAAGCCTAACCTCAGTCGAGTAGTGACGAGGTTTGGTCAAGGCCCTACTTGAGTAAATATAATAAATTAAACAGCAAGATACATACATATAAATTTAGAGTAAAACAATTAAAGAAATTCACGAAATTTACAGTTATGGGAGCCCTCGGCTCAGAACAAGGTAAACACAATAGGGAATCTCCCGGGATACCTTCCCCTATTTCCGAATGATTATGCAGTACAGGGG
This sequence comes from Nicotiana paniculata, assembly GCA_005239505.1. Classification (NCBI taxonomy): domain Eukaryota; kingdom Viridiplantae; phylum Streptophyta; class Magnoliopsida; order Solanales; family Solanaceae; genus Nicotiana; species Nicotiana paniculata. Next base: position 6,062 of record MDKI01143971.1, read on the forward strand.
ATTCTCCCGGAATATGTCCGTAGTCCCAAAAGTAAATATGCAGTGCTGGGGGATCTCCCGGAATACGTCCGTAGACCCAAAAGAAAATATGCAAGACAGGGGGATCTCTCGGAATACGTCTATAGTCCCAAAGTAAATATGCAAGACAGGGGGATCTCCCGGAATACGTCTGTAGTCCCAAAGTAAGTATGTAGCGTAAGATAAAATGATAGGTATGGCATCGAGTTATACCGTTTAGACTAAACACAGATAAGGGGAAATAGGGATCGAACTAAGCATGTCGCACGGAATGTCATACAGGCAGTTAAAACACGTAAGCATGCTTCCCTAATCTAAACTAAGCAATTAAACATAATAGTGCAGTTTAATAAGGGAAAATTAGTTTATGACTTAGAAAGGAAAAATAGGATTTTTGCAACAATGGCATGTGTACGTACTCGTCACTTCACGTACACGGCGCTCACACATCAAGTAACACCCAACATACAAACCTCGAACCTCTCAAATCAACTGAATATCACGCTCTTGCCATGAGTATCAAACTCCGAATAGACCAAATCTAATCAAATCAATTGCATAACGTAAATAATACTACAAGTAACTACTTTAGCAAATGAATGACAATAGGAAAATGCCCAAAAGTCTTCGCGGGCCCACGTCTCAGAATCGGGCAAAAATCACAAATTATGAATACCCATTCACTCACGAGTTCACTCAAACAAAAATCATCCAAATCTGACGTCTAAATCCCATTCAAACCTCAGATTTTCAATTGGGGAAACTTTTCCCCCATTTCAAAACTTCAACCCTCAAATTCCTTAACTAGACGAGGGAAACAACAATAGATTAATGTAATATGATCAAAATAGAGTTAAAATTAGTTACCCAATAGTTCTCCCTCAATATCCCTCGAGAAATCGTCTCCCCGAGCTCTAAATCAAATTTTGTGTTATAAAATTTCAAACCCTCAAAATCCTCTTTTGTTCCCAGCGATATCCGTATCTGCGCTCATAGGGTCACATATGCGGTCCCGCACCTACGGAAAAATCATCGCAGGTGTGAAGGTCATTTATCCGGTTGGGGCCGTATCTGCGGCTACTAGGCCGCGTATGCCGTCCTTGCTGCGTAGATCCATTTACGCTTCTGCGGTGACCCAACCGCTTATGCGGCACCGCACCTGCGGTCCAATATCCGCAAGTACGAAAACAACAGGTGCAACAACTTCAACAACATGCCTAAGTCCCAAACTAATCCATTAAGCATTTGAAACTCACCCGAGGACCCCCAGACCTTAATCAAACATACCAACCATTCCTACAACATCATTTAAACTTAGTCGAGCCTTCAAACCACATAGAATAACATCAAAAACATGAATTAAGCACGGATTCAAGCCTAATAACCTATGGGTTACCAAATTCTACAAACGACACCAAAACGCATCAAACCTAGTCCGAAAGACCTCAAATTTTACGCCCAGGTCACAAATGACACTACGAACCTACAAACACTTCCGAAATTCCATTTCGAGCTCGATCTCAAAATTTCCACTACCGGTCAAAATCACAAAAAATCCAAACCTCCAAACCATATTTCGGACGTGCTCCTAAGCCCAAAATCAATCAACGAAGCTAACTGAGTCGACGAAATTCCATTCCGGAACCTTCTTCACACAGTTCTGACTATGATCCAAATTCTGAGGGTTAAATTCACATCTAAGGACTAAGTGTCCCAAAACTCTCCGAATTCCACATATAAACACTCTGGAAAAATCCCAAAAATAGAAACAGATGTGGGGAAAATAATTATGAGGGGATCGGGGCTCTAACTCACAAAACGAACGATCGAGTCGTTACATTTTCCCCCTCTTAAAATAATCGTTCGTCCTCGAACGAGCATAAAGACATACATGTAGATGTGAAGAGATGAGGGTAATGGCTGCGCATATCCAGCTCAGTCTACCAAGTCGCCTCCTCGACCGGATGAGCCCTCCACTGGGCCTTTACTGAAGCAATATTCTTTAACCTGAGTTTTCTGAACTGCCTGTCCAAAATGGATACATGATCCTCAACATAAGATAGATCCTTGTCCAACTGGACTGAGCTGAAATCCAATACATGAGTCGGATCGCCGTGATACTTTTGGAGCATAGAAACATGGAATACCGAATGAACTCCTGCTAGGTTGGGAGGCAAGGAAAGCTCATAAGCAACCTCCCAATACGCCGCAATATCTCAAAAGGACCAATGAACCTCGGGCTCAGCTTTCCCTTCTTCTCAAATCTCATGATGCCTTTCATAGGTGATACCTTAAGCAAGACCCGCTCTCCATCCATAAATGCCAAATCACGAACCTTCTGATCCGCATAACTCTTCTGTCTGGACTGGGCTGTGCGAAGTCTAGCCTGAATCACCTTCACCTTACCCAGGGCATCCTGGACTAAATTTGTACCGGAAAATCGGGCCTCGACGGCTCAAACCATCCACTGGGGACCGGCACCGCCTACCATACAAAGCCTCATACGGTTCCATCTGAATGCTAGACTAGTAATTGTTGTTGTAAGGAAACTCTGCAAGTGGTAAGTATTGGTCGCATGACCCTTTGAACTCCATCACACAGGTGCGGAGCATATCCTCAAGAATCCGAATCGTGCGCCCAGACTGACCATCTGTCTGAGGGTGAAAGTTTGTGCTCAGCTCCACCCAAGTACCCAAATCCTGTTGTACGGCTCTCCAGAACCGTGATGTGAACTATGTATCTCTATTTGAAATGATTGATACTGGGATACCGTGAAGGCGGGTGATCTCTCCCACTTTCACTCTGGGATCTCTAACCTCTGAAGAAATCCACCAGGTCTCTGATGCTCATATTTAACCTGCTGACAGTTGAGACACTTGGCCACAAACCCAACTATATCCTTCTTCATCCTCTTCCACCAATAGTGTTGTCTCAAATCCTGGTACATCTTTGCGGCACCCGAATGGATGGAGTACCGCGAGCAGTGGGCCTCTTCAAGAATCAACTCCCGAAGCCCATCTACATTGGCATCATCACCAATCATCACATATCTGACATCACATCACGGGACCCTGTCCTAAAGAACCAAAAGGTGGAGATCTTCATACTGCGCTCTCTAATATGGTCATAAAGAGAAGATCGAGCAACCATACACGCTAATACCCGTCAAGGCTCTGAAATATCCAATCTCATAAACTGACTGGCTAAGGCCTGGACATGCAAGGCTAAGGGCCCCTCAGCTGCAGGAAGATATGCCAAATACCCCAAACTCTCCGCCCGGCGACTTGAGGCATCGGCCACTACATTGGCCTTCCCTGGGTGGGTCAATATAGTGATACCATAGTACTTAAGTAGCTCCAACCACCTCGATTGATGCAAATTAATGTACTTTTTCCTGAACAAGTGCTGGAAACTCCGGTTATCAGCGTAGATCTCACAAGGAACACTATACAAATAATGACGCCAGATCTTCAAGGCATGAACAATAGCTGCTAACTCGAGATCAGGGACATGATAATTCTTTTCATGCACCTTCAACTATCTAGACACATAGGCAATCACCCTACCATCCTACATCGATACCGCTCCAAGGTCAATCCTCGAGGCATCACAATAGAAAGTGTAGGACCCCGAACCTATAGGCAATACTAATACTGGAGTTGTAGTCAAAGTTGTCTTGAGCTTCTGAAAGCTCTCCTCACATTCCTCAGTCCACATGAACGGAGCACCCTTCTAGGTTAGCCTGGTCATAGGTGGTGCAATAGATTAAAATCCCTCTAAAACGCGATGGTAGTACCCTGCCAAACAAAGGAAACTGCGGATCTCCGTAGTTGATGATGGTCTAGGCCAACTCTGCACTACCTCTACCTTCTTCGGATCTACCTTGATCCCATCACAACACACTACGTGGCCCAAGAATGCCACTGAATCAAGCCAGAATTCACAGTTAGAAATTTTTGCATACAATATCTTCTCCCTCAAAGTCTGAAGCACTGTCCTCAGGTGCTGCTCATGATCTTCCCGAGATCGGAAATATACCACGATGTCGTCAATGAACACAATGATGAAGGAATAAAGATAAGGTCGGAACACACTATGCATTAAATGTATAAAGGTTGTTGGGGCATTGGTCAGACCAAATGACATGACAAGAAACTCATAATGACCATAACTGGTCCTGAAAGCACTCTTCGGGAATCCTCAGCCAGAACGCAACCCAATCTTGCAAAACACCCTGGCACCCTGTAACTGATCAAATAAATCATCGATGTGAGGAAAAGGATACATGTTCTTCATTGTAACCTTGTTCAACTGTCGATAATCAATACACATACGCATAGAACCATTATTTTTCTTCAAAAATAAGACCGGAGCTCCCCAAGGTGATACACTGGGCCTGATGAAACCCTTATTAAGCAACTCCTGCAACTACTCATTTATCTCGTTCAACTCAGGAGGAGCCATACAATAGGGAGGAATAGATATGGGCTGAGTGCCCGACAACAAATTAATGACAAAATCAATATCTCTATTGGGCGACATGGCCGGAAGATCAGCTGGAAACACATCAAGTAAATCCCTTAATACTGGAACTGACTCAACTGTAGGGGTGTCGATACTGACATCTTTCACATAGGCCAAATATCACACCCCTTCTCAACCACTCGCTGAGCCTTAACAAATGAAATGACCCTGCGAGGAGTATACTCTAAGGTACCTCTCCACTCTAATATAGGTAGACCTGGCATAGCCAGCGTCACGGTCTTAGCGTTACAATCAAGAATAGCATAATGGGGAGACAACTAGTCCATGCCCAAGATAACATCAAAATATACCATACTGAGTAACAACAAATTGGCTCTAGTCTCAAAACAACTAAGAGCAATCAAACACGAATATACACTATCCACAATAAGAGAATCTCCCACAGGAGTAGATACATAAACAAGGGAACTCAAAGAATCCCGAGATATCCCCAAATGTGGAGAAAAATAAGAAGACACATATGAATACGTAGAGACTGGGTCAAATAATACTGATGCGTCCCTATGACAGACAGGGACGATACCTATGATCACTGAATCTGAAGCAACAGCCTCTGAACGGGCTGGAAGGGAATAGTACCTGGCTTGGCCACCCCCTCTAGGGCGACCTCGACCTCCCGACATCCACCTCGAGCTGCCTGAGAAGGTAAAGTGGCAGTTAGGGCTGGAAGAATGGCTGGAGGACCCGGTGGAGCACGTGGAGGCTGATAAGTCTATGGAGGTGCACCCCTCCTGGCTCTAGGGCAATCTCTAACCATGTGACGAGTGTCACCACACTCAAAACAACCCCTCGGAGGATGCTGTGGCTGAGACTGACTCAGACCTGGCCTGCTGGACTGGCCGGTAATATCACATCAAGCTGGAGGCATACTGGATATTGGCGGCGCATAATAGAGCTCCTGATGTCTGGGAGGAGCTGGAACACCACTGGTTGCTGGAAAAGCTGAATGAACAGGGAGACTCACAAAACCTACCATAGCGTACTACTGGTGCACGGGATCCTGAATAATGACCAGTCTCTCGAGACCTCTTGTCCTCTCTCTCCTCTCTATCCCGGGCAAACATGCCCTCCACTCTCTTGGAAATACTCGCTGCCTGCTGATAAGTAGTGTCCATCTCCAACTCTCTGGCCATACTGGTATGAATACTGGGTTGGAGTCCCTCAATGAAGCGACAAACCCCTCTCTGACTGTGGCAACCAAGGCCGGTGCATGTCGAGCTAACTCACTGAAACAGACTTCATACTCCAACACAGTCATAGCACCCTAGCGTAGCTTCTCAAACTCTACATGCCAAGCATCCTTGAGGCTCTGGGGGACATATTCACGCAAGAACATCTCTAAAAAAACTGAGTCCAAGTGAGTGAGGTTGCCTCGCCCGAACTACTAGGCTCATAGGCACGCCACCACTGATATGTCGCTCCCCTTAGCTGGAAAGCGGTGATAGAAACCCCACTCATCTCCACAATGCCCATACTGCGGAGGATACGATGACACTGCTCAATAAAATCCAAAGCATCATCTGAATCTAGTCCATTGAAAGTAGGTGGGTGGTACTTCTTGTACCTCTCAAGTCCGAGCTACTCTACCTCAAAAGCAGCTACCCAGGTATCATGCTGAACCAGAGCCACTGGGGAATATGAATAAACTCTAGGGCCTGATCAACATGGACCCTCTTCTCATGAGTGCGGGTTGCGGGAGTCTGTGCTCCTCCCCCGGCCTGATATGTAGCAGAATCTATCGGAAGTAGTCCAGCCTGGAGGGCTGAACATGCTCATGAACTGAGCTAAAGTCTCTTGGACGGCTGGAGCAGTAATAGGAATCTCCGGTGCCGGCCCTCCAGCTGGAGCTGCTGGGGACTCCTCTATTGCAGCTCACGCAGGTGCTCGGGATACACCGTGTGGTCGGGGGTTTGGGTGCCTGATCATTGGTCCTCCCGGTGCGGGTCCTCACCATCTGTGAGAAAGAATAAAGTAGAATTATAGAATTTTTATGTCAATAACTCGCACGACAAGGAAGTCAAAGAAGTATGATTTTTCTTAATAGTTACATAGCCTCCCAAATATAAGTCCGGACGTCTCTGCACCGATCTGCGAGATTCTAATAAACCGACTTGTGACTCACGACTCATATGAACCTAGAGCTCTGATACCAACTTGTCACAACAAAATTTAACCCTCCGAAAGGTGTCGTAGCGGCACCTAGTCTTTACGACTAGGTAAGCCTAATATTACGGAAAAAAACTTAAAGAAATCCAAATGATAAAGGATAAAACAACATATTATAAATAACAAACTAGTGTCGGCCGACATATACGAAATATCTACCAAGACCCGGAATGTCGCTAAATCACAAGATTCTATAATCTATGTAGCTCTATACAAAAGTCTGAAGATAAATAAAGAAGTCTCTAGGCAAGGGAGTAGAAGGGGACTCTGGGATCTGCGGACGCAAGCACAAGTACCTTGAAGTCTCCTGGAATCAGCAACACGCTCTAACCCCGAGGCTGATAGCTCGTACCTGGATCTGCACACAAAAACATGTGCAGGAAAAAGGCATGAGTACACCACAATGGTACCTAGTAAGAGCCAAGCCTAACCTCAGTCAAGTAGTGACGAAGTCAGGTTAAGGCCCTATCGAAGTAAATATAATAAATTAAACAGTAAGATATATACGTATAAATTTACAGTAAAACAATTAAAGAAATTCACAAAAATTATAGTTATGGAAGCCCTCGGCTCAAAACAAGGTAAACACAATAGGGAATCTCCCGGGATAACGCCCCGTAGTTTCGGAAGATTATGCAGTACAGGGAGATCTCCCGGAATACGCCCGTAGTCTCAAAAGTAAATTGCAGTGCTGGGAGATCACTCGGAATACGTCTTAGTCCCAAAAGTAAATATGCAAGATAGGGGGGTCTCCCAGAATACGTCTGTAGTCCCAAAGTAAATATGTAGTGCTGGGGGATCTCCCGGAATACGGCCGTATTACCAAAAGTAAATATGCAAGACAGGGGGATCTCCCGGAATACGTCCGTAGTCCCAAAGTAAATATGCAAGACAGGGGGATCTCCAGGAATATGTTCATAGTCCCAAAGTAAATATGCAGCGCAAGATAAAATGACAGGTATGTCATCGAGTTATACCGTTTAGACTAATCATAGACAAGGAGAAATAGGGATTGAACTAAGCATGTCTCACAGAATGTCAAATAGGCAGTTAAAACACGTAAGCATGCTTCCCTAATCTACACTAAGCAATTAAACATAATAGTGTAGTTTAATAAGGGAAAACAGTTTATGACTTAGAAAGGAAAAAAGGAATTTTTGCAACAATAGCCCGTTTACGTACTCTTCACCTCACATACACGACACTCACACATCAAATAACACCAAATATCCTAAGGGGAAATTCCCTAACACAAGGTTAGACGATCCACTTACCTCGAACCGCTCAAATCAACTTAATATCACACTATTGCCACGAGTATCCAACTCTGAATGGCCCAAATATAATCTAATCAATTGGATAATGTAAATAATAATACAAGTAACTTTTTTATCAAATGAATTCGAAGCTAAGGAATGACAATAGGAAAAATGCCCAAAAAGTCTTCCTGGGCCCACGTTTCGGAATCGGGTAAAAATCACAAATTATGAATACCCAAATTCACTCACGAGTTCACTCAAACAAAAATCATACAAATCCAACGTCTTATTCCCATTCAAATCTCAGATTTTCAATTGGGGAAACGTTTCCCCTATTTCAAAACTTCTACCCTCAAATTCCTTAATTAGACGAGGGAAACAACAATAGATTAATGTAATGTGATCAAAATAGAGTTAGAATTACTTACCCAATAGTTCTCCCTCAAAATCCCTCGAGAAATCGTCTCTCACCGAGCTCTAAATCAAATTTTGTGTTATAAAATTTCAAACCCTCGAAATCCTCTTTTCTTCCCAGCAATATCCGCATATGCGCTTATGGGGCCGCATCTGCTGTCCCGCACCTGCGGAAAATATCATTGCAGGTGCGAAGGTCACTTATCCGGACTGGGGCCGCATCTGCGGTCCCGCACCTGCAGTCCCTGCTGCGTAGATCCATTTCCACTCCTGCAGTGACCCAGCCGCTTCTACAGATATGCACCTGCGGTCCAATATCTGCAGGTGCAAAAAACATAGGTGCAGCAACTTCAGCAACATGCCTAAGTCCCAAACTAGTCTGTTAAGCATCCGAAACTCACCCGAGGCCCCCGGGACCTCAACCAAACATACTAAAAATTACTAAAACATCAATCAAACTTAGTCGAGCCTTCAAACCACATTGAATAACATCAAAAACATGAATTAAGCACAGATTCAAGCCTAAGAACTTAGGATTTACCAAATTCTACAAATGACGCCAAAACGCATCAAACCTAGTCCGAATGACCTCAAATTTTATGCACAGGTCACAAATGACACTGCAAACCTACAACCACTTTCAGAATTCCATTCCGAGCTCGATGTCAAAATTATCACTACCGGTCGAAATCACCGAAAATCCAACTTTCACCAATTCAAGCCTAAATCTACTACAGACCCCCAAAACACATTTCAGACGCGTTTCTAAGCCCAAAATCACACAACGGAGCTAACGGAGTAGACGAAATTCCATTTTGGATCCGTCTTCACACAGTTTCGACTATGGTCCAAATTCTTAGGCTTAAACTCACATCTAGGGACTAAATGCCCCAAAACTCTCTGAATTCCACAACCAAACACTCCGGAAAATCCCAAAAGTAGAAAAATGTGGGGAAAACAGTTATTAGGGGATCGAGGCTCTAACTCTCAAAACGACCGGCTGGGTCGTTACACTATAATTATAGGATTTTAAATGTAAAAAATTTTATAGTTATATGGAGTGTGTATTTTATCTATTTTTTCAGAGGCGTAGTAATATTTAAATAATCGGAATTAAGATAACAAAAGTTCCTAATATGGTTGCATATGATCATTAACTGAATTAAGTATGATAACATGATAACGAAAGATAAATTCCTTTTTTATTTTAATTCAAATTTACCCTATATATTACATTTATTTTAAAAGAAATTCAATTTATTCAAATCTAGTTATAGTATTTTAAAGAACTATAATTATAGAATTTTAAATGTAAAAGAGTTTTATAGTTATGGGGTATTTTATTTTCTTTTTTGCCAAAGGCAATATCACGATCCAAAATCTGACCGTGATGACGCCTAACCCAACCTGCTAGGTAAGCCACTTAACAACTATCTAATTTAGTTCAAACTAATAAAAAAATTAAATAGAAGAAATTATTTTAAATCATATACATTCCCGAAGGATTGGTAGTACAAATCATGAGCTTCTAAGATTAGAATTTACAAACTGGTACGAATTAATACATCATATGTTCAAAATGTACATAAACAGATCTCTAATAATCTAAGCCTACCATGAACAAGAGGCAGCTACCACCGAAACACATGTACATCATCTAATCTAGCTCTCGTCGATCTCAGAAACGTCAGCAGCCAACATCTGCACGCAAGGTGCAGAAATGTAGTATGAGTACAACCGACCCTATGTACTCAATAAGTAACAAAACTAGCCTTGGATTAAAAGTAGTGACAGCCCGAGCAAAGGTCGGGTCCAACACCAATAGCCAACAACAATCCATAACAACGTAAAGCAAGTAATAAAAGAAGTAACTCAGTGTCACGCCCCGAACCTTGGGGGGGGGGGGGAGATCGAGCCTTACCTTACTCTTTAGGGGTTTACTCTTCTACTTAAATTCCTAGATAGGCTGATGCCTTTTCCGAGTCTTAAAATACGACTCCTAAACACATTTTGAGATCAATTCGACAATGAAACTCTTTAAGGCACCCGACGCCTCATCTGTCCTTGCGTACTAACTTGTGACTAAGAAACTTTGAACATATAATGTCATACTTTGGCATTGGGTCACATTGCAAGACAATTTTTGAACGCTGACTAAATATCAATATAAACCTGGGCCGATAAGGCTGACATAACTATTACAGCAAGCAAACAAAAAAAATATACATACAAGGCTTACAAAGCCAAACATACTGCAGTAACTGACAGGATATGTCTACAAGCCTCTACTGATGGATGTATTGTTATCATAACAGGGCCCCGACCTATCCATAACATTATATACATATATACATAAGATGTACATACAACATTAGAGCCGACAAATCCGAAGGACGCAGAGCTTACTGATCAAGATGAACTCAGGAAATACCTACTAGGGAGGTCTACTCGTCTATCTGTCAGAATCCTCACGCATGAAATGTAGCATCCCTGGCAAAAGGGATGTCAGTACAAAATAATGTACCGAGTATGTAAGGCAACAGATTAACTAAATCTAAAACTAAAATGATAATGTAATAACTGAAAGTAATTGGGAGTGAAAGCTAATATGAAGATATGCTTACTTGCTGATACTGACTCAACTCTCTCAATATAGTAAGTAAAATAGTTGTCCGGCCTAATAGGGCTCGGTATATATAACCGCTCTGTCGTAGTAGGCTTGCTCATAGGTGCTCGGCATACTAGGCTCTGTATCTCACCCATGTTGGGCTCGCTCATATGCACTCCACCACAATAGGCTCGGTATATAACTTACCATCTAACAGAGGTTGCCCAATAAGGGCCTGCCCATCGATTATAACTCTGTGGTAGTAACAATATTGTAATACTGTATATGTAGACTCTCTTCTCTCTTGACTGGGAGAAGACAATACTCAACTCAATATAAAGTACCGATAAGGGAGAATACTGTAACTTATGAGACTAGGATAATGTATATAAATTCGGAATATGAATTTCTCTTTATGCCTCGTAATCAAACTCATGTAATTATGAGATCATACCAAAATGAAGGAAGGGCTTAGCCTTAACATACCTGATTCGATTCTCTTGACAATCCCTCTAACATGCATTGATTGTGACAACACGTAACGACGGATTGAAGTAGAGGAAAAATCCGTATGATATTCTTGAAAAAGATTATACCGGGCTCCCTTAGAATTGAAAATCACGTTGCTATTACATTATATAATCTTGAGAAAGAGAATTCCATCCATTATGTAATTTTGTTGTTACGTTATGTAACTAAGAATATTGAGAAAGAGAATTCCATCCATTAGCTATGTATTTCCAGTTAATGAATTAGGAGAGGTGTATTCTTTTATTAAAGAGAGTGAGCCCCATTTTTCAAGCTTGGTGTCACCTACCCTTTTCAAATGTGCAACCTTTAATTCTATGTCAAGAGTCATAACATGGGAAAGTGGGTGCTTCCACGTTGGGGAGGGGTTAGGTCTTATCCCAAGGTTATTAATTAATTATCCACTAATTTTAAGTAACTTGTTAATTTCGCCATTAACCAGTAATCCACATAATCAAGAATTATCTCAATTTACTTAAAATACTACTCACTTTTAACACATTTTATATATCTTACTATCATGGTCATGTGGTACCTTGTATGACGCTAGTCCATAAATACGGGGTATTATAGCTTGGACCGTACTTTATCCCAAAACGTCAAACTTCGACGAAACTTATTTTCTTCGATTCACTGACCCTCTCACCTTCATGAATTTACTTATCACTTTTTTTAAATAACATAATACTTATAATCTCCAAATAATATTTTCCTTGGACTGATATCAATACCTTACGACAAATTCAACATACTATACTATAGGGTGCAACATCATCGTAATTTAATATTGCAGAGCATAAGATCGACGTAATATTGCGGGGCATAACATCATTCCCTCTTTTGGAACATTCGTCCTTGAATGTTGACCGATGCATTTATCGGTCTCATAAATGGATAGCTCTTGCAAATTGTTTTTAATACAGTCTTTTCCATCTAGGCAACTGTTTTGTGAATAAATCCAAAGGCCAGGGCATTCCCCCCTTTAGGCCTCTTTCTCATACCATGAATTGTGGTCGGAATCCTTCCAATCTCGTAACTATTTCTACCTTCTATCATACAACCTGTACGACTCTGATCTTGTAATTGAACCTATGCGACTCTTCTTTCCTTTTTCCTCCAGTTTTTAGCGCATCTTTTTGTAAACATATACAGAGCTTGATAAGATGTCCCTCTGGGAATTTATAGGTATATTGTTTTTCTTCGCTCGGTACTTTGTTGAAATTACAATACTGATGTATCTTATTTCATAGACCTGGTTATCCATCAGCATAATTTTACTTCATCTATGTAGGTCATAAATATACCATAACTCTTACCTCGATTTATTGTTACTGAGGTCTATTACCAAACTCTAGGTTACTTTCGTTGCTCATCCCATATGTATAAATCTATGTCCCTTAATGCTTCCTTATTACTGTTCATCTTAAGAATGACAAACTTATGTCCATCCATTGTTGATTCACCTCAATATTGATCTATAATCTACCATTGATGTAACGACCCGGCCGGTCCCTTTGCGTTATCGGAGCCCGTTCCCCTAAATGAAACTTCTCATAAAGGCTCATTGTGATTTATGATTGAGGGGGCAAGCGGTCCGGGATACGAAAGTGTTTAGATTGCTATAGGAACACTTGGTTCCTTAAGGTTGATCTTTAAGGCCAAGTTTGACTTCGGTCAACATTTTGGGTAAACACCCCGGGAATGGAGTTTCGACGATTCTGGTAGCTTCTTATGATGATTTTGACATGGGCATATGTTCTGAATGGGTTTCTGATGACCCAGGAGTGTATCGGCGCCCAATATTGAAATTAGAAGTCCCTTAAGTTCCTATTGTGGTTCGGGACGTATTTTTGTGTTATCGAGGTCCGAACGGAATTTCGAGATCGGGAATAGTTTTGTTATGTCATTTATGTCTTTCTTGCAAAATTTGGTGTCATTCCGAGTAGTATAGGTTGGTTCAGCCCATTGTTAGCGAAGTCAAGAAACTTAAAGTTCCCAAGTTTGGTTCTAGGGGTTTTGAGGTGTGATTTTGAGTTTTAGCATTGTTTTGGGTGTTCAAAAGGCTCGAGAAAGTATGTATTATGATTTGAGACTTGTTGGTATATTTGGACGGGGTATCGAGTGAGCCCAGGTGCCTCTCGAGCAGCACACGAGGCCAAAAACCAGCCGAAATAGTTGTCGGTGCACCTGTTCTGGTGTGATCCGCATGTGCGATTGCCCATTCGCAGGTGCAGGACCGCTCCTATGGTCCCAGCCTCGCAGGTGCGACCCCCAATGGGCAGTCCATTTCTCGCAAGTGTGGACAAAGTTCTACAGGAGTGGAGCCGCAGGTGCGGGCCTAGGCTTCCTCGTCCATTTTCGCAGGTGCGAGACCGCAGCTGCGATCCTCGAGCCGCAGGTGCGGAAATACTGTCAGACAGTGTGTTTCTTAAATACGGGATTCTTCATTATTTCTTCATTTCTTCCTCCATTAGAACACCTTGAGATCTTGGGAAAAAGGCTCAACGACCCAACCACCAAAAGGTAAGTAAATTCCATCTTAAAGTGGTTAATGCATGCATTCTTAGTAGAATTTAACTACTTAATTAGTGGAAAATTTAGGAATTTGGGTAGTAACCTAGGGCCTTCGAGAATTTAGAAAATTACCCGTCAATTAGCTATGAACTCAAGTAAAAATCATGTATTAATGATCCTTAGGCTATGGGTGAGTGTTTCCTTCGAAAATTTTTGGAATCCGAGCATGCGGGCCCGGGGTTGGATTTTAGGATTTCTTCAAGAATTTTGAATTTGACTTAGTAGTAGGAGAATTTAAATACTTTGAGCATAAATTGATGAATTTGTATAACATTTGTCTAGTTTCGAGTCCTCGGGTGTAGAGTTTGGAGTTTCGGGCGCGTTCTTGATCCGGGGAGTAGATTCGTCACGAGGTGAGTCTCTTTTCTAACCTTGTAAGAGGGAATTGTCCCCATAGGTGATCATAAATAATTGCATGTCCTTATTTGCGGGCGCTACGCACATACGAAGTGACGAGAGTCCGTGCATAGCTACTACTATGTTATGCTGGGTAGTTCTAGGACTCACGAGCATGCTTATATGTGCCTTACATGTATTCCTAAATGTATTTTGAGTTTCTTATTATCCTTGATTTAGCATGAGAATATTAGGAAGTTGTGTTCCATGATATAGTGCCTAAGTTCTTGCCTTAAAGAATAATCTCTGTTAATTCCTTAAAAATTGATAATTTTATGTTTGTATGCGGCACCGCGTCACATGTATGATTCGCGAGCGGAATAGCCCTACTATTATGTCAACCGCACCGCATGTTCGATTCGCGAGCGGGGTAATAGATGCATCTATGGTCCGAGCCGTTCGACCCTTGGCAGTGCACATTTATTTTTGCGACGTTTCGTCCGTAAGCTTCCGGCTTATTATGTGATGTATGATGTACTGGTAATTTTTTGTAATTGTATAAACTGGTTCATGTTAATAAGGGAATTTATTACATTATGTTCTAGTGAAATTTGACATGCAAAGGTAAATACAACTATACTTGATAATTTTTATCTTTTTGATTTCTACGACTGTTATGCCTGCCTAGTTCCTATTAAATCATGTTATTTAGAAATGTTGACCCTAGTAAGTATCACGTCTACCTCTCGTCACTACCTCTTCGAGGTTAGGTGGGATACTCACTGGGTACATATTTGTTTATGTACTCATGCTGCACTTCTGTACTTAATTGTACAGGTTATGAGGTTGGTGCATCTGGTTATCAGACCGGAGCTCGATTTTGATCTTAGTTGGACCCGACTTCACGGTGAGCAGCTTCTTCATACGATCCTCGGCAGCACCATGGATTATTCTTTTGCTTATTTCCCGTCTATTTATTTCAGACAGTGGGATTGTTTATTATGTTTTGTATATTCTTTTAGTATGCCCGTAGGACTTGTGACACTAGTTCCTGGCACACACGTAGTTGTTATTTTGGTTTACGGTTCTCTATATATATATATATAGGCTCATTCCTCTTTTTGACTGCTTTTGGGATAAAAGCTTGTTATCTTTTTCAATAAATGTTTTGAACTATAAAACTTGGCACGTATTGGGATGTTTAACCAAGCATGGGAGGAATCCTTAGTAATTTAAGTGTGGGCTTGCCTAACCCCGGTATTGAACGCCATCATGACCGGAGTTAGTATTTTGGGTCGTGACAACATGGTATTAGAGCTCTAGGTTCACGTAGGTCTCACAAGTCACGCGCAAACCTAATAGAGTCTTGCAGATCGATACGGAGATGTCTGTATTTATCTTCGGGAGGCTATAGGGTGTTAGGAAACCTCTCTTTATTCATGTTCTATCGTGCAGTTCATGGTTTACTAAATCTTATTCTTCCATTCTCTCACAGATGGTGAGGACACGTGCGGTTGATGTTCCTGACCCGGGAGATGCCGCTACCCCCGCCGTACGAGGCCGTGGCAGAAGGCGGGGGAGGGCACCGACCCCAGGTAGGGGACGAGGGCATCCCAGAGCTATTCCACTGGAACACACAGCGGATCCGACAGAGGATCCTATCAAAGAGAGGCAGGGCGAGGTGCCCCCAGCACGTCATGTCCCAGTATACTTTATGACGGCGCCAGGCTTCCAGGAGGTCATGGGTCGTATGATGAGATTTATGGAAAATGTGACGCTGGCTGGTTTATTTCCAGCGGATCCTGCCACATCTTAGGCAGGAGGGGGAGCCCAGAACCCTACTGCTCAGGCCGCAGGCAATGTAGCAGTAGTTTATCAGACTCTGGGTACACTGCCCGCGGGTGGAGCCCAGCCAGTAGCAGCAGCACCAGAGCTCATACCAGCTGCGGACGGCGATCCACAGAAGTTACAGGATAGACGGACCCGATTGCACCCTCCTATCTTCGGGGGTGAGAATGGCGAGGATGCCCAGGACTTTATTGATAGGGGCAGGTATATACTGCACAACACGAGGATACTGGAGTCCTATGGAGTGGACTTCACTACTTTTAAGCTTGAGGGCAGGGCCCGCAGATGGTGGCAGTCCTATATCCTGGGTAGACCGACAGGTTCCCCTTCCATCACTTGGGAGTTCACTCAGCTGTTCCTGGAGAGGTATATTCCACCCTCCGAGAGGAAAGAGCTACGATATCAGTTTGAGCAGCTGGAGCATGGATAGATGTCAGTGACAGACTACGAGGGCTGGTTTTTTGAGTTGTCTCGTCATGCCCTTATGATACTTCCTACTGATGCTGACAGAGTGCGAAGATTTGTAGTTGGGATGCACTCAGGTATTCGGGCCATATGGGGACTCCCTATCAGCTTGTGGTCAAGATAGCTCGCCGGATTGAGGGTTATCGTTCGAGAGGCAGAGAGTAGGGTCATCAGAATAAGAGAGCTAGATTTTCAGGAGATTTCAAAGGTGCCCCGCCAGGGGTATAGGTCAGTTCGGTAGAGGCCAGCCTAGCAGGCCTCCATAATCAGCTCCTCCACCCCTCCTCCCCCCCTCCC
>MDKI01195785.1:0-16533 GCA_005239505.1 Nicotiana paniculata
CATCTCATTACGAACCAAATAATGGTAATTGTCCTTTAATATATTCCGCATAATCTTATCGCGTTGATCTTTGATCCAATAATCTCATCTCACCCAGTATGAACTGTTCAGACACAAATCATCCTAGACATGACCAACAATCCCACACGATGCCACAATGCGCCAATAGGCCACAACTCGAACATAATACATAAAGAAATGACTCAGGAAGGGACTACTCAACTCACGCAACTAATATGAACTTTCCTCAGAATACAGGGAGTAAAACACAGGAAAACAAATATAGGGAACTATACTCAACATTACACTGATGCGGCGTGCAACCTGATTCAAATAACATACCCGTGGCGGCGTGCCACCCGATCCTATCATGAAACTCACATAAGGAGATACACACGGAGCTGAATTGCGCACTATTACAAATTACTGAATACCGGTCACAAGCACGCTAAGTGCAGAATACCATTCTGGGGAGGCTGATAGAACTATATGCTACAAAACTCAAGCACAGATGAGGTGCGATATATAACCTGGATCTCAAGAGCCATCCTGCTCACATAACCCCATCACTACGCGGAATCTTAACACATAAGAAATTATCAAGCCGTTTCACAACTCACATGGCACAGTCATAATATCACATGAATTTGACGAAGAGGGAACAACACTTGATATTCCAACACCCCTCCTTGAGGATCGCTATACCGAAAGGAACACATCTGACTTGCATGAAGCCCATAATCTTGTTTAAATCCATTCATACACTTCAAGCAAATTCTACTCGCAATGAACTAGGCTGATAGCCTTACCTGGGTCCAAAATAACCTACTTCCACTCATAATATGCAAGAAAAACCATCATAGCCGGGACAACACCCAATCCATAACCAGCTGGACCGAATGCCTTCCTGGCATAAATTTTCAAACAAGCAATATTGCACTTCCTTATACTTGGTCTAAATCTTCAATCAATCAGGTGACTACCTGTCACACTTATACCATCTTCCCGTGGTCACGCTCCCACGACCTTCCACACAAGGTAACAAGTCTGCACATCCATACCACCGACCACACTAATGCTGCAAAGCACATCAAGAACCCATGACCAGGGTACAAAGCCTCTTTCACCGAATATCGATCTCAGGTGACACTGAAGATAACACTATATTACTCTAAACTTCCAAATCACTTTTTCTTGCTCATCCGAGCTCATGACATCCTTGTTAATAGCGAATCACAATCTCGATTCTTTACTTCCAGTTACATACTGCTTACCGCACCTAACATGCCAATATGAGATAGCGTAAGAATTCCATCATATCTTCTAAACCACTAATAGGGTGAACACTTCATCATATAGAAACCTTTTACTTACCTCAATTCAAGAGAACCACCACAACACACAAGTGAATTCCCACAATCACAATAAATGCAAATCCTTAAGTAGTGGTTTGAATTACCATAAACCTTCCAGGATCCGCCTACACCTGACATGCCATAGCACTCGAATGCTCCCAAATCAAATATGTTATGGCGGCCGTCAAACCTCGCACACACTTGTGCAAACCACACGTATAACTCAATCACACTGATGAAACTGATCACTGCCGCACATATGCCATTTCAACCATGGCTAATCAATCTATCTTCTTTTAATCATCCTTAACTGCCTCAGAAATAATAGTAACCCCATTCAACTCATAACAAACTCAATCCTCACTCATCCCGAGTGGACTTGATTCACGAGACCATGCTGCCTCGATCCCACAAACCGTCTCATACCCTCCTTGTGTGCATTCACATCTCCGACAGATATACCCATCCCAATAATCTTTCTACAAATCCGGATTTCATTTCTCTCACTCCTCCAATACTATCCTGCACGCTGAAAATAACATAGAGCACTTTAACCATTTTCCCTTTCTCTGAAATTACACTGCAAAAGCTCAATTTAATCATACTGCTGCCTTTAAACCTTAAACACCGCGTTCTTAACCTTCGAATTTACTAGGACCGCTATTGAGAATCACCCACTCTGACTGGCCCCGAATACAATCAACTCCAAGGATTTTTTAGCACATGAACACCCCTTTTCAATGAAGCACGTGACTGAGTCACTACCCTAACAACTCGCCTATGCCTTAAGCATAAAATTCTGAATCTTCCAAAGCCTGACCCTAGTCCAACAGGGCCAACTTTTGCACACATTCATCAAATCCCACACACAATCACCATTTTACTCCTTTCCCTTAGCTGTAATAACTTTCCAACACGCTGACAATCCGCAACCCCATGATAACACACTCCTACAACCGAACTGCAGGTCGTGGGACTCCCCCACTTACCCCAAAGCTACTCCTTGTACCACTCTAGACCCTGCTGAGCTCCTTTCTCCTTTGTTAACATGATCTTGCTCAACCAATCCGGTCCAATCCTTCCAAATTCTCTTGTTATCACTCTCTAAATACTCAAATTCCCAACATCATTCACACATTCTGCCTCCTACCGAATAACCACCATAATCCCTCGCAGAAACTTGCCAACCATGCAACCGCTAACCTATTCACAGAGATAACACACCCGCGGGAATCACCAACTGATACCTTCCAACGACGCTAAAATGCACACTCTCTGCAACATCGATACCCCATCCTAAGCCTACTCTCATTCACCAACCTTACCAGTCCGTCCGCTCCTCATGGACATCTACTAAATGCGCTACAACATCTTCTGATTCACCGCCACATTACGTCCTTCTTCATTCCTAAGAACTCCTCCCTGTTGTATCCAACCTTCCGCCGAAATAACCCGCATTTCAACTTAAGCTCGTGGACCCAATCACAATCCACTAAAGCTTTCAAACTTTCCCTCAAGATAGGCAGCTGTCTTACTACTGAACTCCGGTGCTACGCTGCCACTCTTCCACTTGTTAAACTCATTCCTTTAAACAACTACCTGACTTCCGTTCCTTACAACTGACCTTTTAGAAAGGGAACCACCGCCAAGCAACTTTCACATATCTTCCTTCATCGTATGCTGCCCAATTCAATATCATTCTTTGTAGCTCTTAAACCAACAGATCACCGACTTCAAACTCTCCGAAGATCATCTATCTCGAGCTGCCTTCATTAGAAATAACTATTCAGTCCTGAACCACCACACACCACGACCTCTGACAATCACTTCTTCAATACTACTTCACAACACTCTGACCCAATGCATCCGAAGAAACCATAACACCGACAAACTTAACATATTCCATTCGATCAGTGATGACGACACCACATCACAGGTGAATATCGCACCTTACTTGAAAACACCAAGTCTTACTGCTTTATTAATCCAAAACCTGACCATTTATAGTCCAAATGCCTTTCGTCTGTCGGAACTAAAATGCTGAATTCTCGAAATCACGCCCTGAGAAGACCTCCCTTCAAGCCATTCATCACCACCAACATATGGGCAAACACTCTATAATCATATCGACATCGCGCAATAACCAATTGTAAGCATCATCACTACCTGAGCATAGCCTTAAGGCTCTCAGAAACACAGCTACTGAGCTGAAACAACACATTATCCTTCTGCAGGGCCACAACAACAACCCCAAACAATTACACATGGAAAACATCTCGCATCATATCTGTAGCACCATTTCAATACCTCAAATTCCCGATTCATAGCAAGCGCTTCGCGACGTATAAGATTGAGTAGGAAGAAACGTAGGCATAAGCCTCGGAGGAATCAAATCCCACGATGAGAAATCAAGAAGGGAAGTACTCTTAACAGCCCTGTAGCCTCACGAACATAAGTACAGACGTCTCCGTACCGATCCGCAAGACTCTATTAGACTTGCTCATGACTCGTGAAACCTAAGCGAACCTAGAGCTCTGATATCAAGTTGTCACGACCCAAAATACATAAGGTCGTGATGGCGCCAGACACCACTATCAGGCAAGCCAATCATTTAATAGTTAAGCTAAATTTCCTGTTTTAGCATTTTTGAAGTCATTACCTTTCACTTTATTACATAATAACTGAATAAAATCCGGTAAGTAAATACGACAAGTAAACAATTTTAATTTATTATAGTAAATCCCAAATACCTCCCAGAACCCGGTGACACAAGTACATGAGCAAACTTCTAGGAATTTGTACAAATACTACCATGCCTGCCCGAAATACAAGTTGGACAAGGACTTTAAAATAAAAATGAATGCAACACGAGGGGAAGACTCTGCCGGCTATGGGTCGTCTCCGAGTGATGCAGCTCGTCTAAGTCTCCAAGTCAACCACAATGTTGTGAGGGTACCTGTGCAATAAAAATGCACAACAAGTTTAGCATGAGTACGAAAACACTGTGTACTCACCGCCTAACCTCAGAGAGGTAGTGACGAGAGGTCGAATTAGACACTTGCTAGAAGTCAATTTAATAAGAATAAAGGAAAACACTGAGCATGAATATCACAGAAGGTTTAACAAGTAAGATAGGAAACATCAACTACTTCTCACATTCCTTTTCTAACTTTAAAACTTTTATCATTTCAGTTGCAAATCTCATAAAATCCAGGCTAGCAAGCAGTTCAAAGATCATAAGAAGTACGCAGCAAAGATCATGCGCAAACAATGCCGAGGGTTGAACGGCGCGGACCAACAATAATAATCTGTGCACTGCCGAGGGTCGAACGGCTCGAACCATAGATGCATCTATTTTTTCCCGCTCGCGAATCGATCATGCGACGCTGTCAATATAATAATAATAAGGCTAACTAGCTCACGAATCATACCTGCGACTTATGTGCTCATATGTACACATATTCACATAATAAATCCGTATTTTTATCAAGAAAGCAGTTACTCAGGAAAGTGATAAAGTTCTTCTTAAAGGAACACGAAAAATAGCATTTAAATCTTGTTTTGAAACTCATTTGCCAAGTTTAATAATATTCAGTAATATAACCTTATCAGGAATACAATTATCCACGGAGGATTCAATTCTCATTCTAGATGATTAAGAAAATGAACTCTAGTCTTCTTAGGAATTCAGTTACTATTTCGATCATATTAGCGGTCTAATATTACTGGAAAGATCACAAGTACAACAAGTAAGGCATGCTAGTGGGTCCTAGACTACCCGTACATAAGCATATTAGTAGCTATGCACGGACTCCCGTCACCTCGTGCGTACATAGCCCCCGCAAATAATAGCATGTACTCATTTAGTTCACCTATTCCCCCTCACAAAGTTAGAAAGAAGACTTACCTCGCTCCGAAATTCCATAACCGGCTTCCAAGCCCTTCCGTCGACTGCAATGGATGCACAACGCCCCAAAACTACCCAAATAATGACAAACCAATGAAAATATACTCTAATATTTGCAACAATTCAAATTATATAATTTCCCAATTCCGCTCAGTGAATTGACCAAAATGCCATCGAGCCCACGTGCCCGGATTCTGAAATTTCTCGAAGATATACCGTACCCATAGCCTTACTAGCTCAAATATACATTTTTCTCTAAATTCCATGCTCAAATTCGTGGTAGAAATCCGAAATACAATTTCTAGGTTTTCTTCAAAATTCCCAATTTTCCATAATCTTTCATGTTCAAATTCATGCATATACCTTGTATTTAACTTGAGATGAGTTGGAATAACTTACCTTGTGATCCTTGACGAAAGCCCCTCCTTGATCGCCCATGCCAAGTGAAAATAGGAGAAAATTAGCCAAGTGCTCGGTTATAAAACATACACTGCCCAAGCCGATATCCGCATCTGCAATACAGATCTCGCACCTGCGCTTCCGCAGTTGTGCCCAAACGCCTGCACCTGCGGCCTCCTTAGCTCTAGCCAAAACTCGCACCTGCGCCCCATTGTCCACATCTGCGCCTTCGCAGGTGCGAAAATTACATCGCACCTGCGCTCCCAGCCAAGCCATCAAAATCTCGCACCTGCGGCAAAAGTCTCGCAGGTGCGGTCACACCAGATTACAGCACCTCAACACTTCTTCAAACTCCAAATTTGACCCGTTAACCACCCGAAATCCACCCGCAGCCCCCGGGACCCCGTCCAATTACACCAACTTGTTCCAAAACATAATGGGGATCTGCTCGAGGCCTCAAATCACAACAAACAACGGCGAAATCACGAATCGCACTAAAACTCAAACTTTATGAACTTGAAATTTCAAACATCCACCTCCGATGCCGAAACCTATCAAATCACGTCCGATTGATCCCAAATTTTTCACACAAGTCATATTCGACATTGCGGACATGCTCCAACTTCCGGAATCGCATTCTGACCCCGATATCCAAATTTCCACATCCGGTCGGTTTCTCAAAAACCTTCAAATTTCTATCTTTAGCCAAATGACTTCAAAATAACCTACGGACATCCGAATTCACTTCGGTTCGCACTCCCAACTCCAGAATTACCATACGGAGCTATTCCCAGGCTTGAAATCCCTAACGGACATATATAACACTGAAATGCACTTCAAGCCAAACTTAGGAAATTTCTTCAAAATGCTGACTTCCACAATATACGATGAAACGGTCCCGGGTTATCCAATGCCCGATCCGGACATATGCCCAAGTCTGAAATCATCATAGCAGGAACCTTCAAATCCTGATTCGGAGGTTGTTTACTCAAAATTCCAATCTTAGTCAATTTCTCCAACTTAAGGCTTTTGAAATGAGAATTTTCTTTCCAATTTGACTCCGAACTTCCCGAAATTCAACTCCGACCATGCCCACGAGTCATAATACCTGAAATGGAGCTGCTCATGACTTCAAACCACTGAACGACGCGCTAGAGCTCAAAACGACCCGTCGGGTCGTTACAGAAAGATAGATGTGTTATGGATGGTTGATTAAAGGGTTTTTCCAATTAAAGTGACAAACTTGAGTAGAGATTATTTTATTTTTCAGAGTATCCACTTGGAATTGATTTTTGGGTGTTCTAAGTCACCTTTCGTTTGAATCCCTAGTCAAGAGAAGGTTTGTATGACGACCCAAAATCCATACATGGTCGTGATGGCGCCTATCGTGTTACTAGGCAAGCCTACTTCCCAAAATATTACTATTGATTGATTTTAAGAATTTAATAAAACAATATCAACATTTAAAGTTCTCATAAACTAAATCAACTCTAAATAATATTAATATAAAGTGCGAAAATGGCCCCAAACATCAGGGTGTCACTAGTCACGAGCGTCCAAAACCATGAACTAAGATCCATAACTGTCTAACTATAAACGCTATTCAAAGGAATAAATGATAAAAGATAGTAACAAGGTCCTGCGGACGCTGGCAGCTACCTTGCAGTCTCCGCAAATAGGCAGCCTGAACTCAACGATCGCCGCGCTCTAACTCACCTGGATCTGCACATAATGTGCATGGTGTAATATGAGTACAACCGACTCAGTAGTAACAAAAATAACTAAGGAACTGAGCAGTAGTGACGAGCTAAGCAAAACAGTCCAATTATCTATTTTTCACAATTTATCAATAACATGAATAAACATGTAAATTGCCCTAACTTAGTAACAAATAATACAACAACAACATAAGTAAATGCAACCTCATAGGCATGTCACTTCATCACTCAACACTCACACTTAGCACTCAACACTCAGCACTAAGCACAGACAACTCACGTGCTACCATATCAATACCTGGATCCGCACGGACAACTCACGTGCTACGGGGACAGCTCACGCGCTACAATATCAATTTCCTGGATCCGCACGGACAGCTCACATGTTACGCGGACAGCTCACGCGCTATGGTATTAATATCCTCACATCCAGGCCCTCGGCCTCACTTAGTCATGTACCTCTCAAGCCTCACAATTCACAACAAATAAGGGGACACAACCCACATCAAGTATCACAACATATCAACAAAATAATAGAGACCGAGGTAAACATGAACCATAATTTCTACGACTGAGTACAAATAATGTGAGCATGAATAAAGCCTAAGCATGATCTCTAACACGAAGGCAAAAAAGTTCAACAATAAGTAAACACATAACCACAGATAATAGCTATTAGGCCTCACAGCCTCACGGGATGAACCAAGTCTCAATCCCTCGCGGTGCACACGCCCGTCACCTAACATGGGTATCACTTCCACATAATCACATGATATCGAATCTCCGGATTTATACCGTTAAAGCCAGAGTTAAAATTGTTACTTACCTTAACAACGTAAAATCCTACTCCGGGATGCCCTTGTCTCTAGAATCGGTCTCCAAAAGTTCCGAATAAACTTTAGAACTTCAAACTTCTATATTTGATGTCGAAACCTATAAAATCACGTTGGATTGACCTCAAATTTTGCACACAATTTTCAAATAACATACGGACCTGCTCCAACTTTCGTAAGTCCATTTCGACCCCGATAACTAATTTTCCACTGTCGGTCGAAAAGCGCCAAAAACTTAATTTCGCCATTCAAGCCTAATTCTACTCCGGACCTCCGAAAAATATTCCGAACAAACTCCTAAGTCCCAAATCACCTAATGAAGCTATCCGAGACATAAAAACCATATTTCGAGGTCATTTACCTATAAGTCAACTTCCAGTTGACTTTTCTATTTATAAAGCCAACTTAAGAGACTAAGTGTCTCATTTCTTTCCACAATCACTCCAAACCAGAGCCAACTGTCCCAACACAACACAAAAGAGCTGAACAACACATAATAAAGCAGAAATAGGGGAAATGGGGCTAAACTCTCGGAACGACCGATCGGGTCGTTACACCATTTGAAACTACAAGTCATTAATACATGAACCTTAAAATTAAATCATAAAAAAATAATAATCCCAAACTAAACAAACATGGTTAAAAATTAGGTCTTTATATTTTCCTTAACTAAGTAAACTAAACAGAATATGATTTCAATTTTGAATGAAAAGGGAACTTTGAATGTAAAGGGAACTTGAGTGACTTAACTAACTTCTACAATTTTAGCATATACTTAAAACATGGGTAACACACTGAATATACATCCATTTCATGTAAAGTATATCAACAAATCCAAAGAGCCATGACAGATCTATATCTTCAGTCATTCAATATAAAAATCTGCAATACAAAGTTCGAATGTTACCTATGGTGCATCAAAATCAAATACAGCGATATGAACTGAAATCCAACAGCAGCGACAGCAAAAAAACAGCAACAACTAGCAGCAAATCAACAACCAAACGTCAACCTTTTAAATCCGAAGTGACCCAGAAACTCAAACCAAAAGCTCACCGACTTCGGAAAAGAAGAAAGAACTCACAAACTTTTAGTATTTCAGCTCACTTTGGATGTTCAGCTGCTGATGTTTCTCAAAGTTGTTTTTCCTTTTCTTAGAGTGTAAAAGATATCCAAATTATCTCTTCATTGTATGTTCAAAATGAGCTCTTAAGTAGGAAATAAAAGCACCTTTTGGAAAAATTTTGGTTTACCAAAAGTCTGTCCAAAAGGACTAACTTTTGCTACCAAATACCTTCCCAAAAGACATACTTTTGTGTGCTAATAGTCTTTCCAAGGACCGGAAAAACCAGCTAAAACGGCAAAAGCATGGAGGAAAGTGTACTTTTAGCCACTCTAGTCCTAAAAAGTAAGCTTCTAATGCACCCTAATACATGATTACTTATCTACTCCTCAGCTTTAAGACAATTAATACCAAACCTAGTTGCTTCAAACCAACACATATTACTAGAACTTAGTTAAAATACCACAAACATGTAACTAAACCTTAATATTGAACTATTAATCAATCAAACAGAACCAATACTTAGGGATTAAGCAAATAAAAGTATTGACTAGTGAAGGATAAACATAACTTAGTAGTTTAAACTAAAGCAAAATAAGAAAACATAATTCAAACTTAACGACTTAAAATAAATCACAAACACGTTACTAGTGAGACAAACTAATGTAATCAACAAAGACTAAAATCAAAGGAATTACTAGAAAAATATACACTACAAAGAACTATGATAGAACAATGGTGCGACAAAAATCAGAAACATGGATGAAAATATTTGAGTTCAAGTTCATACCAAATTCAGAGGAATTTTGCGGCCAAATCGAACAACGAGACGATATCGGGAATTTTGAGTAGTGGATGGCCGACCTTGAAACGCTAGTTTCATTGTGGAAGACTCTAAATTCAATGAATCGGCATCATACTAAAAATAAATAGGTGTTCTTGGGTCGCGACTAGGTTAAAATAGAGTAGAGGTGGTGCAACAATGGTGTGGCAATGGCGGCAGAACAGTGAGGTGGCCGTCGGAGGTGGCTGGCCGGCGGCGGTGCATTTTCTTGGGGTGAAATTATAGGAAAATTTTACATCTCTTTGATATCTACACATTTATATAGGTTTTATGGGGGGTATGTTGGCCGGTTCGCCGTGAAATCGAAGAGGGATATAAGAGGCGGCTATCTAGGGTTTTGATTTCTCGAAATTTAGAGGGGTTTTTGAAGATTTGGGGCTCGAATTAGGAGAGAGGGTTATGAGTGTATGTTGGGTGGTGTTTGGAGGTGGCGGCAGGCAGCGCCGCCGTAGGGAGAGCCGGCGGCAACAGGGGAAGGAGAAGAGAGGAGAGAGAGGTCTTGGGCTTCTATGGAAATGAGGCAAAAAAAATCTGATTTCTAAACTTATATACCTCAAATGACATCAATTCTGGACCATTGGATCAAAGAAAATAGGTGGCCAGGATTTGATCTTGATCACTTAACCAAAATGACGTAGTTTTAATCTAAAACTACGTCGTTTGGACCCTCCCATGGCAGCCCCATTTGGACCGGATCTGTGGCTCTTTGGGCTTCTAATTTTGGCTCAATTTCAATTAAAATACACTAATCCAATCTCTTAACCCCCTAATTATCTTATTTAGTCCTAAATAAAATATACAAGTAAAAAGAAAATCTTTTTGGTATATATAATTTAAAGATGCAAACTAAAATATAGAAATAAAAGGTAAAAAATATTTTTGGTATTTTTAATGAAGGATGCAAACAAAAATGCATAAATAACTAAAAATCATCTAAAAATTAGTATTTGTAGGAGAATTCGAAGCGAGCAAAAATTAGGTACTCACAACCGCCCCTCTTTGCTCGATAACATAAAGAGTTTTCGTGCAAAGAAAAGTGAATGCCATGGTTGATTCTTGCTCACATAATACTCTAGTGAAAGCATTTTTTGAAAAAAAGGCGGCCGAACCTTGCTTTCGAGGTTACCTACATATCCTTGGCTATAAAGGAATCATGTTAGTGTAGTTCATGAGAAAATTTGGTAGCTGGGACTACCGAACACTGGAGTTAATACTGTTGTTGCTGCTGTTGTTGCTACTGTTACTTGCTACTGTTATTGTTACTTGCTGCTTACATTAGAAGAAAAAGAGAAGAGAACTACATATGTCTGCAAACTAAGAGTTACAAAATTTCTATCTATGTGCCTTTTGGAGTCAAATCTTGATTCTTGACTTGCTCGCTTGTGTTGACCTTATATTGGATCTTGATGCTATTTGAAGAAAAGATTATGACTCAGTCTCAGTCACTCTCTTTCCTGAACGGAAATTGAGAATATGAAATTTTAGAAGCTGGGTGCTGACACATTGTCAAAGCTAAATCCAACTATCCTGTGATCATCCTTCTCATGATAACTAAAATTGCAATCTCCGATCGTCACAACCTGTGCTCTGCGGCGGGCCCTGCAAAGCCATCAAAGATGAACAAAACGAACAAAAATCTTCTGCCCCAGTTTTGACTAGGAAAATTTTGTGAGTTATCAGCGAAAGCTATAAACTATCTAATTTATTGAAAGGCAGACAGAAACAGTAGTATAAACTAGATAAAAGAGATAAAATTTTGTAAAAAGGGATTGTGTACTCTACGTTACCAAGAGTATATGTAATCAGGGGTTGGTACCCTGTATTACTTAAAGGGAAGGTAACCAGGGTTGGTACCTTGTATTACAGAAAGAGAATGTAACCAGGAGTTGGCACCCTGTATTTCTAGAAGGAAATGTAACCAGGGGTTGGCACCTTGTATTGCTGGAGGGGATGTAACCAGGGGTTGGTACACTGTATTACTAGGAAGAAAATGTAACCAGGGTAGGGTACCCTGTATCACTAAAGAGGAATGTAACCAGAGGTTGGTACCCTCTATTATTGAAGAGGAATGTAACCAGGGATTGGTACCCTGTATTATTGGAAATAAATGTAACCAGGGGTTGGAACCCTGTATTACTGGAAATAAATGTAACCAGGGGTTTATACCCTGTATTAGTGGAAATGAATGTACCAGGGGTTGGCGCTCTGTATCATTTGTCGCGCCCCCTTCTTTCCTCGCAGAGTCTGGGTTTCGACATTTTGGGACAACTCATTTCCTTTTGGGAAGGGGTATAGAATTTGAAGAGTCGCCACCTAACGGATTTAAGGTGAGTTAGGGCACCTAAAGCAGATAACTCATAAACCGGTTTATATTACTAGAGATTGGGTAAGGGCTCGAAATTACCTTGAGGGGAAGGTGTTAGGCACCCCTCGAGGTCCACAATGGTGGGTCCCGGCCAAACTCAATTTAAGTGAATTAGTCATAAATCAGCTTGAACAAATAAAGATTATTTCAAAAACGGGAATAAGGGGGTCCTAGGTTTATTAGCCTATAGGATCACTCCTGTACAATACTCGGTAAACTTTCCTCAAATAGAGGTGTTACGCGTAGAATTAGCGCACATGTCATCATATCCTTTACTACCCAATTACCCTCCCCTAAATTATTATCTAAGCGTTCTAATAGTATCGAGTACGTACCCTATACGTGCATTACCCGTCCCTTGCCTATGGCCCTGGAGGTTCTTAGAACCTCTATTAAGGCGGTTCTAGACTCACCTATGGTGCTTAAAAGGAGAAAAATAGGCGTCAAACAAAACAGGTAGGACTGTCACATAAAAGGAGCAGTTAAGGGCTCACATTTACCTCCACAAATAAACAAACAATTGCACACCTCAAACAAACAGTATTTAAACGATTTAAGGTCCTATAGCAGGATATCTATATGAACATATAGCAGAATATGCAACACCTTCATTAGGGCGAGGCATCAAATACCTATAAATTGGCCTACTGATTTTGTTGATACAGAATTTGAGCATGTTTAAAGAAATCACAATTTTCAAACTTCAGAAATTTGATTATCCTATAGGCTTGCCTAGGTGATAACCGGGAAGTATCCTATAGACATGGTATCTAAACGTTAATCATACTAAAAAGTGATTAATTTAAACAAGAGGATTTCATCTTTTAGGTTCTATATGCATGTTTCCTATATGCTGAAACTGATCACAAGCATTATGACATCCAAACATAGAAACTGATTTCGTACATTTTTTCTCTATAGGCATGATATCTAAGTGTTGAAGCTGTTTTTACACTTATTTCCTATATGCATGGTGTCTAAGTGTCAGGACCATATTTCTTATAGGCATGATATCGAGGCGAATAAAGGTGTCAATTAATTGCCAAGCGAAATCTGCAAAAGAACCTAGGAACATGATTTCTAATGCATACATAGGGGTTTTGAAAATATGGTACTTGAGGCAGAATTGATAACGACCTAGAAGCAGGATTTCTAAGACACAAAAATGTGAAAATTCAGGATTTCAAAGAATGAGATAAGTCCTATAGGCATGATTTCTAATGCATATAAAACATCATCACAATAACCTATGGGCATGATTTCTATCCAAACCCAACAATAATATATACATATAAAGTCCCTCCCAGCTTTTATTAATAACCCCATATCTGTTTTACAAAGATTATTACTACAGGCCAATACAGAAGAATTGCATAATGAAAATCACTTTACTATAGGGAGCCTTAGCGTGCCCAATGTCAATCTTGCAAGCCAGGCCTTCAAACAAGTTTGAGGTACACCAATAGTCCATAATACACCAAATGGCTTCTGGTGTGTCAAAGTTCCCAAGGGCCTCAAGGACCCGGGGCAATGCTCACACCAGAACCTTTTCAAAGAACAGTTTTTATGGACAAGTTTGGAAAGGCCAACCCTAGTGTGTCAGAGTTCGGAGGAGTCTCATGGACTCCAAGGCAGTTCTCACACTGGAGGGGCAGGACCCTAGATATCTAAGAGTAGGAGTTGAAAATAGTATATAAAAGTAGGAGGTAATTTTAGGAAAAAAATAGTTTGGATTTTAGAAGTGAATAAAACAGATTACCAAATAACAAGAACTATAATCAGGACCACATTTAGCAGATGAAGTTCAGACATGAACTCAGTAGTCAAACAACAGACAAAACAGGGTCACAATCACTTCAAAAGGTTTCACATTGCCTGGGATTGACTTAGTTCATTAGCTATTACTAGGTGAGCATATAGGCATATATTAAACAGAGATCAACATGTTGGGATCACGTTACTGATTAGGCAGTCATACAGAAAAGGTAGCAAAGTTGAGAGCACATAAAACAAGACAGGATTTAAAACATGCTAGTGGGGAAACAAGTGAACAAGTACCCTGGAACAAACAGGACTATGCTAAGGTGTGTTAACCATACTAACACATTGGACAGGACAAAATCACAAGTTAAGGCATGCCAAAGAACAGAAGCATAAGGGCAAACAGATATAGACATGCTGTTTTAAAAGCACTAAACATGGAGAACATAGGTCTAATTACATAGCATATTGAATGATAACAGAAGTGGAGACATACCAGTTAAGAGGTAGCAACAGGAAAGTGAAAGCAAATAGGATCTAAGAGTCTAGACTTGGCTTTCAGCCGGCTAGACAGAGCAACAAATAGAAGTAACATAAAGAACTACAAGCGAGAGTGTGTGAGTAAGAGTTTGTGTGTGTTTCTCTATATGTGTTCGTGTCTTAAAGAAAAATCAGAGTGGGGTTTATATAGCACTTAGCAAAGTAAAACAATTAAGGTAAAAAATAAATCATGGTTCATAAAACAAGGTAAACAAATCAATTATTAACCATAAACCAGACTAATTAGTCTAAATAAGGCAAGTAGTACCAATTAAAAGTCATAGATAAGGAAAATAGGTAAATTCACAGAGAAGTACTAATTTTAACAGAAAAATATATTTCGAATCCTAATAAAATTAGTCAATCTATTTTGACTGACAGAGACCAACAATAACGAGAAAAATCACTGAAATAATTAGTGCAATAAGCAGAAAGGCCTAGGTTTAAAGCATATACACAAAAATTAGTCGAACTAGCAAAGGATAATCAGATTCAAACACTTGGAAGTTTAAAACCTTTTGAAGAGAACTTAGGACGAAATCCTAGTTCTTAGAAAACACTGGAATCGAATAATAATAAGAAAAATAGAAGGTTTTTCGAAGAAAAATACCCAATATTGCTTAAAATCGTCTCAGATCTACAAGGATCTGAACAGACTCACATAGAAAGAGATTAGGGTTTTCTAAAATGACAGAGGTGAAAGGAAACCTGGTTTAAAACCATGGATTCGATCCATAAACACGAAGAAAGTAATACTCACAAATGGAGATGGCCATAGATAGTCTCATGAAAAGGTTTAGAACAAATCTGATTCAAGACTTCTTCATAGAACAACAAAATCTAACACCCAGAAGAGGTAGGAGGCCGGCAAGGGCCGGATACTATAGAGAAATCCCATGGAACGGTAGTTTTTCGGTGACAACGGTTAGGTTTTAGGGAGAGTGATTGAGAGAGAAGGGGAGAGGTAGGAGAACGAAGACGGCGGAACAAAAGAAAATAAGGGAGGTTAGGGTTAGATTTGATTAAAAAAGGAAAGGAATAATGTGGACCGTTGATCTCAGAGATCAACAACCACGATTAGAGAAGGTTCTGGGTTGGGTTAGATGAAGAATTGGGCTTGGGTAGGATTTGGGCTAGGATCTTAAGTAATTGGGCTGGTATAATCAGGTTAGGTCCGAAATTAAAATGAATTCAAAGGGGCTATTTTTTAAATACACAATTAATTAATAAAATAATTTGTAAAAATAAATAAAAAATTATAAAAAATTATTTTCATGCATAAAAATGATTTAAAAATAATTACTTGATATTATAAAAATATAAAAAGCTAATTTCTAGCGAAATAAGGTAATAATGCATACATGGGCTATTATTGCAATTAAAACCCAAAAATATAAATGTGGCTATTCATGCAATAATTAACGCTTGGTATAAATATAAATGATATAATTAAACCATAAAATCATTATGAAACCATTTGTGAGTCAAAAATAATTATTTATATAAATAAAATACTCGGATAAATTAATAAAAATCCTTAGAGAAATGCAGAAATTATGGAGAAATATTAATTGATGCTCATGTACTATTTTCAAGATAGATATGCATTTTGAAAATAATATCGGGAAAATTTGGGTATCAACATCATTAGGAAGAAATGTAACCAGGGGTTGGTGATGCGAGGATAGAATTCATGGTTTAACATGTTATATGCCCTACATTTTATGTGCGTGAATGATAAAAATACA
>MDKI01259493.1:0-19314 GCA_005239505.1 Nicotiana paniculata
GTCACTTTAATTGGAAAAACTCCCGTATCCAACCCTGTGTCGGAAAAAGGAGGTGTGACAAGTCTCATGCAAGGAAGGGCAATGCTTAGCCTTATGCAATTAGGGAGGCAATGCTTAGCCTCATGCAAAGATGAGACAATGCTTAGTCTCATACAAGGAAAGGCAGTGCTTAGCCTTATGCAATTAGGGAGGCAATGCCTAGCCTCATGCAAAGAGGAGACAATGCTTAGTCACATGCAGGGAAAGGTAATGCTTAGCCTTTTGCAATTAGGGAGGCAATTCTTAGCCTCATGCAAGAATAGGAGACAATGCTTAGTCTCATGTAGGGAAAGGCAATACTTAGCCTTATGCAATTAGGGAGTCAATGCTTAGCCTCATTCAAAGAGGAGACAATGCTTAGTCTCATGCAGAGAAAAGCAGTGCTTAACCTTATGCAATTACGGAGGCAATGCTTAGACTCATGCAAAGAGAAGACAATGCTTAGTCTCATGCAGGGAAATGCAATGCTTAGCCTTATGTAATTAGGGAGGCAATGCTTAGCCTCATGCAAGAAGAGGAGACAATGCTTAGTCTCATGCAGGTAAAGTCAATGCTTAGCCTTATGCAATTAGGGAGGAAATGCTCAGCCTCATGCAAAGAGGAGACAATGCTTAGTCTCATGCAGGGAAAGGCAATGCTTAGCCTTATGCAATTAGGGAGGCAATGCTTAGCCTCATGCAAGAAGAGGAGACAATGTTTAGTCTCATGCAGGGAAAGGCAATGCTTAGCCTTATGCAATTAGGGAGGCAATGCTTAGTCTCATGCAAAGAGGAGACAATGCTTAGTATCATGCAGGGAAAGGCAATGCTTAGCCTTATGAAATTAGGGAGGCAATGCTTAGCCTCATGCAAGAAGAGGACACAATGCTTAGTCTCGTGCAGGGAAATTCAATGCTTCGCCTTATGCAATTAGGGAGGCAATGCTTAGCCTCATGCAAAGAGGAGAAAATATTTAGTCTCATGCAGGGAAAGGCAATGCTTAGCCTTATGCAATTATGGAGGAAATACTTAGCCTCATGCAAGAAGAGGAGACAATGCTTAGTCTCATGCAGGGAAAGGCAATGCTTAGCCTTATGCAATTAGGGAGGCATTTCTTATCCTCATTCAAAGAGGAGACAATGCTTAGTATCATGCACGGAAAGGCAATGCTTAACCTTATGCAAGGATGGAGGTAGAGCTTAACCTCATGAAAATGATGAGAAGGCAGTGTCATGCCCACCTTTTTCTCACGAAATCGGGGTTTCGACATTTGACAACTCCTTTTGAGATGGGTATTAAAAAGAAGAGTCGCCACCTAACGATTTTTAAGGTGCGCTAGGGCACCTAAAGCAAAAAACTCATAAAACTAGTTTGCATCACCAGAGATCGGGTAAGGGCTCGAAATTACCTTGAGGGGAAGGTGTTAGGCACCCCTCGAGGTCTACAAAGGTGGGTCCCGGCCGAACTTAATTAAGCGAATTAGTCATTAAAGGAAAATAAAGCAATTCAGACAATCATTATTTTAAAGCATGAAATTAAAGGGGTCCTAAGTTTCTTAGCCTATAGGATCATTTTTGTGCAATACTTGATAACTTTCCCCAAGTTGGGGTGCTACACATAGTATTAGCGCATAGGTCATCATCTCCTTTACTACCCAATTACTATCTTTCAGTTATTACCTAAGAGTTCTAATAGCTTCTAACTCGTACCTTATGCGTGCTCTACTCGTCCCTTATCTATGGTCCTGGAGGTGTTTAGGACCTCTACTTAAGGTGGTTCTAGAATGACCTATGTTGCTTAAAAATGACAAAGCTAAGCGACAAACAAAGATGCAGATAGGACTTTCACACAAGGAGAAAATAAGGGCTCATGTTTACCTCCACAAGTAAATAGCAAATGCACGCAATTCCCACAGACAACCTTTATTAGTTTAAGACCCTATAGACAGGATATCTAGATGAGCATACATAGAATCTAAGACAGCAGTTTATTAAAACGAGTGTTGGGACCTACTGGCTTGCCTACTGATTTTGGTTAAAACTCTGAATCTGGGCAGACTTCAAACAGTACTAAAATTCAATTATTTTTAGCCTCATAATTCTTAATAATCCTACAGGCTTGCCTAAGCGATAACCAGAACAGAATCCTATAGGCATGGTATCTAAACTGCAGAATTAGTTAACTCCTATGGGCATAATTTCTATGTGTTAGAACTGATTTCACCCTATAGGCATGATATCTATTAGTTTAAATCCTTTAGACATGATTTCTAGGTTTTGAAACTATTTTTTTATCTCATACAGACATGGTATCTAAATTGAAACCGGTTTTTATCTCTTATAGGCATGATATCTAAGTCGTATGTGGGAAGAATTTTAAGCAACTTGCCAGGAAGGTTATTATTCAAACAGATAGAATCCTATAGACATGGTCACTAATGCATGTATGTTATAAAATATGCACGGATCCTATAGATAGGATTTCTAATGCAAGGGGTCTATAAACAGGACTTCTAGTTATGCGAGTTTTAAAAGTACAGAACTAAACAATCAAGAAATTCCTATAGGCAGAATCTCTAAACAAGTAATAGCAATCACACAACTTGATCAACATAATTAAACCTATAGGCAGGATTACCCAAATTTAACAAAATAGAAGGAAATCCCCCCGCCTTCACTAATCAACCCCAAATCTATTATTACAAAAATTATTACAACCTAGAATGAATAAATTGCATAATATAATCCATTACACTATAGGGAGCCTTCATAGGCCCAATATGAACCTGGGAACCAAACCTTCCAACAGAACAGCTTTGGAGCACAACATGGATTCATAGCACATTCGAACCAGGTTTCCAGTGTGTCAAAGTTCCCAAGGGATTCAAGGGACCCAGGGCAATGCTCTCACCAGAACCACATTCATAAGATAGTTCAAGAGATTGGAAAACCAATCCCCAGTGTATCAGAGTTCAAAGAAGTCTCAAGTGGACCCTAGGCGGTGATCACACAGGAGTGGTTGGGAACCTAAATGACTAGGAGTAGGGTTTTTTTAAAAATCAGTACATAAAAGGGATAAGGGGCAGGTTTTAAAATAGTTGGTATTTCAGAAGAAACAAGATTCAGAACATAGATTTGCAGGCATAACTGCACCAAGAGAACAAGAAGAATTCATGCTCAACCACATAGCTCAAATAAATTGAAGTCTAGTGAAGTTAAATATTTAGACTAGTACTTATCACAGAAGCAATTAGGCAAAAACAATTGAGTTGGACAGATACATGAAATAAACAGACAGGGCAGGGAAGCTAAGCAACAAATTGACTGGTTACATGTTCATAGTGCAAAGTTCATAATAGGTATAGAATTAACAAACAGTGCACGAAACAAATTGAACCTTAGACTAACCTATGAGAGGATTCATATTATTCGAAATAACTTAGTCATAAGTTAACAGTGTTACTAAATGAGATCATATAATCATGTGAAAGACAGAAATTATACAGGCTAGTCAAGTAAAGTGTAAAAAATGAAATTGCAAAGGTTATGGCATACTAGTTAAGGGAGAAAGTAAACAAGAAGATGAAAGCAATTGGAATCCAAGAGTCTAGCCTTGGCTTTCAGCCGGCTAGACAATGCAGCAAATCAGAGTGATAGAGAGAACTCAAGTGTGTGTAAGTGTGTGAGTGTAAGAGTGAGCTTAGTCTAAGCGTGTGTTTTAAAATCAGAACAATGAAAGGTTTATATAGAACATAGTAGAGTAAAACCAAATAAGGCTGGAGAATCAATTGCACACAAATAAGGCATGCAACATCAATTAATCAATCAATTAGGGCTAACGGGAATAAATTGACAGTAAGAGTAACTTAAATTAAGGGGCATATTTCATAGAGTAAATCATTAGACAAGATTGAATCTAAATAAGGTAAGTAGTAAATCCAAAAATCAATTATAGGTCAGTCAAAACAATCAAAAACTAGAAATCAAGCTAGCAATATAATTAAGGAAAGTAGTACGAGATATGAATCACATATAAGGAAAGAATAGGTAAAAAAATCTTTTCAGAGAGATATCAGTTTTAAAAGGAAAGCACAATTTTCGAACCCTAATTAAGAAAGTGAATAAGTTAATCAATTTAATTGACACAACCACAGTAAACGGGAAAAACATTATAACCCATAGTCACATAATGAAAAACCCTAAGGTGTAAAGACATAGAGATGAAACTCAGTCGAAAAAATAAAGGAAGAAATCCAGAGTTAACACTTAAACATTTTCAAACATTTTCCAGAAACTTAAAAAGATGAAACCTTAGAGCATAAAGACATAGAGATGAAACTCAAGTGAAACCAGTTGAAAAGGTAAAGGGAGAAAATCATAGTTAAACACTTAAACGTTTTAAACATTTTTTACAGAAACTTCTTAAAAATTGAAACCCTAGCTTTTAGGGAAAAACGAAAATCAGTTGACAATAATAGGAAAATGTAACATAATATTAAAGGAAAAGCAACAAACAAACTCAAACCGCTTCAGATCTAAAGAGATCTGAACGGATTTAGCAAGAAATAGTAAAACCTAAGCAGAGGTGAGAAAAATCTGGTTTGAACCAGAGATTTGAAGCCATGAAAACACAAAACTGATAATACTCACAGACATGGGGGTGAATACGGATAGATTAATCGAGAACATGAGGGGTTTGAGCCAAATCTGGCTCAAAATTCTTGAGATTTCATCAAGTAATATGAAAATCGGACAACCAGTAGTGATAGGAGGCCGGATAAAGCCTAGAATAGAAGAAGAATCCCATGAATCAAAGGGGTTTTAGTGACGGCGGGCTAGGTTAGGAGGAGGGTGAGAGAGAGAAGAGAATAGGAGAGGGAATTGAAAGGCGACGGATTTGTGTAAATGAGGGTAGGGTTTAGGTCGTTGGTTAATTAAAAAAGGAAGGTTGGTTCTAGGTTGTTGATCTTTTGAGATCAACGGCCAGGATTAGATGTATTCTGGGGCGGGTTACGGACGGGTAGGGTAATTGGGTTTGGGTTATGGGTATTGGGTTAGGATAGCTATTGGGTTGGGTCCGAAAATCAATTTAAGAGAGGCTATTTGTTACATACCCAATTAATTTGATAAAATAATTTATAGAAATACCTAATAAATGATAAAAAATGCTATTTGTGTATGAAAATGATTTAAAAATAATTACTAATATTATAAAGATATAAAAGGTCATTTTCGTGTAAAATTAAGTAATTATGCACACATGGGCTATTATTACAAAGTTATTGCAATTATAACCTACAGATGTAAATATAATTTTGCATAAAATATTTAAAGCTTAATATAAATATAGGTGATAAAATTGATCAGTAAAATTGTTATAAAATTATTTGTGATGAAATATGTAATTATTTGGACAATAAAATAATAGAATAAATTAATTAAAAATACTTTTAAAAATATAGAAAATTATGAAAAAATATTAATTGATGATCATGCATTGTTTTGAAAGTATATATGCATTTTGTAAATAATATACGAAGAAGTTGGGTATCAACAGGCAATGTGAAAGTCGATTATTTCTTAGTTGGAGGTGTTTGCTCTAGGTAATTTGTCGACTTTATGTATCTGCGGATAATGTAGTTTTATCGTGCATGCATCCAAAGAAAATTGGGACCTATGTGGGGAAGGTTGGTTCGTGCTTTCGTTTTCTTGCTTTATCTTTGCTCCTGCCTTGAGATTCTATTTGAGTTACCCTGGGTAACATCTGATTTTCATAGAAATAAAGTTTTTCAAAAAAATATGCATGCATTTGATAAATATAGTTATTTGAAATGTAGCAGTATGTGATATCAAGTAATTTAGATGAACCGATGAATGTGACATATTTTAGAGACATTGCCACCTCCCTGCTTTAGAATTTTGAGGATCCCCTTCAAAATTCTGCCCCAGTTTAAATGCAATACTTCTGACAATACTTTGGCTATTTCGCATATGACAAAGTTGGTTGGACTTGCTTTATAATTTTAAGGGTCTTTCTCAAAATTCTGCCCCAGTTTCTGATCATGGAAAAATGAAGATTTTAGTAAGACGTGACTGAACCCACAGGGCTGCCTACGTACCCCCTCTTAAATGGGAATCAGGTCAAGCGTAGTTCAGTTACATTAAATAAAGAAATGTAAACAATCCTAAGCATAGTATCTCTTGACTGCGTCTGAGTTGATAGGTTTTGGCCAAATCTCTCCATCCATTTCTGCAAGTATAAGTGCTCCTCCTGTTAGTACTCGATGAACCATGTAGGGACCTTGACAATTGGGTGAAAACTTCCCTTTGGCTTCATCTTGATATGGGAAGATTCGCTTTAACACCAATTGCCCCAGTGCAAATTGCCTTGGTCTGACCTTTTTGTTGAAGGCACTTGCCATTCTGTTCTGGTAGAGTTGACCGTGACATACTGCATTCATTCTCTTTCCATCAATGAGGGCCAGTTGTTCATAGAGGCTTTGTACCCATTCTGCATCGCTGAGCTCAGCTTTTTGTATGATTCTTAGAGAAGGGATTTCTACTTCGGCAGGAATAACCAATTCTGTATCGTAGACCAATAAGTAGGGAGTTGCCCCAGTTGATGCGCGAACCGTGGCACGATATCCAAGCAGAGCAAATAGTATCTTCTCATGCCATTGTTTGTAATTATCTACCATTTTCCTCAATATCTTCTTGATGTTTTTGTTGATGGCTTCTACAACCCCATTCATTTGTGTCTTGTCTGCTGTGGAATTCTTATGCTTGATCTTGAAGGTCTCACACATATCCTTTATCAGATCACTGTTAAGGTTGGCAGCGTTGTCGGTGATGATTGACTTTGGTAATCCGAATCGACAAACAATGTGATCCCGAACAAATTATGCAACGACCTTTTTAGTTACAGCTTTGTAAGATGCGGCTTCAACCCATTTTGTGAAATAGTCTATGGACACTAGAATAAATATATGCCCATTTGAAGTAGTGGGTTCGATCGGACTGATGACGTCAATGAGCCAAGCAGAGAAAGGCCAGGGTGCACTTGTTGCATTGAGTTCATTGGGTGGCACTAGTATCATATCAGCATGTATATGGCATTGGTGACACTTCTAGACATACTTGATGCATTCTATTTCCATGGTCATCCAGAAATACCCTGCTCTTAGTATTTTCATGGCTAAGACAAAACCATTCATGTGCGGCCCGCAAGTTCCGGCATGTATTTCCTCGAGCAATCTAGATGCTTCCTTGGCATCGACACACCATAGTAACCCCAGGTCAGGAGTCCTTCTGTACATAACTTCTCCGCTTTGAAAGAAGTGGTTGGCTAACCTTCGGAGTGTACGTTTATGAGAATGATTTGCGTGCTCCGGGTACTCTCATTTTTCCAAGTATTCTTTGATGTCGTGGAACCATGGGTTTCCATCACTTTCTTCTTCAACATGAGCACAATAAGCTGGTTGCTTATGAATTCCTATTGAGATAGGATCGATGAAATTCTTGTCTGGGTGTTGTATCATGGAAGATAAAGTGTCCAATGCATCACGAACTCATTCTGAACCCTCGAAACATGTTTGAATTCTATCTTCATGAACCTCTTGATCATCTCTTGTACACAGTACAGATATGGCAATATTTTGGTATTCTCTGTAGCCCATTCTCCTAAAACCTGATGTACCAAAAGGTGGAAATCTCCAATCACCAGCAATTCCTGAACATTCATGTCAATGGCTAACCTGAGTCCCAAGATGCAAGCCTCATATTCAGTCATATTGTTGGTACATGGAAACCTGAGTTTTGGGGATACCTGATAGTGTTAGCCTATTTCTGACACTAAGACAGCTCCGATACCCACTCCTTTGAAATTTTCAGCTCCAACGAAGAACATTCTCCAACCATCGTATGCTTCGATGATATATTCTCCCACAAACGATACCTCCTCGTTGGGAAAATACATTTTCAGTGGTTCGTATTCTCCGTCTACAAGATTTTCTGCCAAATTATCCGCCAATGTTTGCCCTTTGACCACCTTCTGAGTTACATAAATGATGTCAAACTCACTCAGCAATATATGCCATTTTTCTAACTAACTCGTAGGCATGGGTTTCTGGAAGATGTATTTCAGCGGATCCATCCTTGATATGAGATATGTGGTGTAGGCACATAAGTAGTGCCTTAAATTTTGAGCTATCCATGTCAAAGCGTAGTAGGTGCGCTCCAGCAAAGAGTATCGTGCTTCATAGGGTGTGAATTTCTTACTCATATAATATATGGCCTGCTCATTTCTTCCCGTCTCATCGTGTTGTCCCAGAACACAACCAAAAGCCCATCTAGTACGGACAAATAAAGCAGCAAAGGTCTCCCTGGTTCCGGTGGGACCAGAACAGGTGGTTTAGATAAATACTCCTTGATTTTGTCGAAGGCTTTCTGGAATTCTTCAGTCCAGATTGTTGCGGCATCTTTCTTCAGCATTTTGAAAATTGGCTCACAGATCACGGTTGATTGTGCTATGAAACGACTGATGTAGTTGAGACGCCCTAAGAAACTCATCACATCTTTCTTATTCTTCGGAGGTGGCAAGTTCTGAATAACTTTGATCTTTGACAGGCCTAATTCAATCCCTCGATGACTGACGATGAATCTTAGCAATTTTTCGGCAGGGACTCTGAAGGCACACTTTGCGGGATTTAATGTCAGATTGTATCTTTGAAGCCGATCGAAGAATTTATTCAAGTCTGCTATATGATCTGCACCTTTTATGGATTTGATGAGGACGTCATCCACGTACACCTCTATTTCCTTGCGTATCATGTCATGGAAAATAGTTGTCATATCTCTCAGATAAGTGGCTCCAGCGTTCTTCAGGCCAAATGGCATCATTTTATAATAGTGCATCCCCTCATGGTGTGATAAACGATATCTTTTCGGCATCCTCTTCATCTATCCATATCTGATGATACCCCGCGAAGCAATACACAAAAGACTAGAGTTCATGCTTGGCACAGTTGTCGATCAGTATGTGTATATTGGGAAATGGGAAATCATTTTTGGGACTCCCTATGTTTAAATCCCGATAATAGACACAACACTCTGACCTTACCGTCTTTCTTCAGGACTGGCACGATGTTGGCCAACCAAGTCGGATACTCAACCACTCTGAGAACCTTGGCTTTGATTTGCTTAGTGACTTCCTCTTTTATTTTCAAACTCATATCTGGCTTGAATTTTTTGAGCTTCTGTTTTACAGGTGGACACATGGGATCAGTAGGTAGCTTGTGAGCTAATATGGATGTGCTCAAACCAGTCATATCATCGTAGGACCATGAAAAAATATCTTCATACTCTTTCAGGAACCAGATGTATTCTTCCTTCTCTGACAGTGATAGATGAATGCTTATACGTGTTTCCTTGACTGTTTGACAGTCTCCTAAGTTAACTGTCTCAATCTCGTCTAAGTTTGACTTAGGCTTGTTTTCAAAGTTCTCCACTTCTCTAACAATTTCCTCAAGCATTATATCATCTTCAAGATCCTCTGAATCACTATCCTTATGTTGTGTTGTCTCATTACATGTCACAGTCATAGGTTCATCGAGATAGGTAATAATAATGTTGTAGAGAGAAAATGTAAAGAATAATAATAAATACTAAAAATAAGAATGCATTAAATAGATCTTGAAAATGTCAAACAAGTACGGATCGATGACTCGAGCAACTATTTCAAAATAAAATACTGAAAATGTCTTAGATGCTCATAAAATTGATTTAAAATAATTGATGCTAATTGCCAGGATACCCAGGAACTCGAAGGGCCCGCGATGGTGCAGTAGTCCAGTTCTTGAGAACAGCTCCTCCTCCTACTCAACTATCACACTGCAATCCATGTCTTCATCATCCACAAACAGCTTTCTTATGCCAGCTAAAGCTTCATCTTCTTTAGACCCCCACATCATGTCAGCTTGATGAAATGTCTGGTGCAAATGTGGTACTGGTTGTTTTAGTGGATAATAAGGACCACGCCATGGTGGCGGCCAATCCTGGTACTCTTGCCAAGTGTATTCATACCCAAGCCCAAAAGTTGTACCATGACGCTTTAAATGTACCAGTTTGGTTATCTTTTGGAGATTCTTGCCGAGACCATTGCCAGGTTCATACCTTGTCCATAGCAATATGTTTTCTATCTTGT
The DNA here is from genome assembly GCA_005239505.1 of Nicotiana paniculata. Classification (NCBI taxonomy): domain Eukaryota; kingdom Viridiplantae; phylum Streptophyta; class Magnoliopsida; order Solanales; family Solanaceae; genus Nicotiana; species Nicotiana paniculata. The sequence goes on from MDKI01259493.1 coordinate 10,218, forward strand.
TACTCCACCATTTATCTTTTTCATTTGCGTTGACGTGCTCAATGTGATGGTATGTTTCTCCACCAAGCTTCCTCCTATTCTCAATGACTGGAACAGTATGATTGGTATAAATGGGATTACTCCCGTCTCCATGGATGATCACCTCCTGATGGTTCCACTCAAACTTCACATCCTGATGTAGAGTATAAGCTACGGCCCCAGCGGCATGTATCCAGGGTCGTCCCAACAATAGATTGTAGGTAGCAGATATATCCAGCACTTGAAACTTAACATCAAACCAGGTTGGGCCCATCTGTAGGCTGAGGTTAACTTCCCCGATTGTGGCCCTCTGAGATCTATCAAGCACTTTCACATTCATGCTTCCTGCTCGTATCTTGTGCATGCCTTTACCCAGTCTCTTTAGAGTAGTCAATGGACATATGTTGAGACTCGCACCCCCATCTATCAGGACCCTGGCGATGAATTTGTCCTCAAATTGCACTATGATATGTAGTGCCCTGTTGTGACTTAGTCCTTCCGGTGGCAGCTCCTCTTTATGAAAAGTGATTTTGTGGCTTTCCAATACCTGATCGGCTATGTTGGCCATTTCCCCACTAGTGATATTGGTGGGTACATAAGCTTCACTCAGCACCTTCATCAGGGCATTCCTATGTGTCTTGGATCTTTGCAGCAGTGATAAAATGGATATCTGAGGAGGAGTTTTGTTCAAATGGTCAACCACAGAGTATTCTCTCGCTTGCATTTTTCTCCAAAGATCGTCAGGGTCAGTCTCAATGACATGTGGCTTAGATGCAGCTTCTTTGCTTGTTCCTCCCAAGTGCTCGGGTGTATAAACCCTACTAGTTCTAGCCATGCCTTGTGCTGCACATGTTTCTTCCATTTTTGCTTTTCCTTTCCTTCTTGCTTCCGCAACATAATCCCATGGTATAGCATCAGACTTATAAGATGGCATAGGTGCTACCATCACAGTGATGGGTGTGGTCACCTCGACTTCAGACGGCGATGGTGCGGCTACCTCAACTTCAATCGGTGCCTGGGTTTGTACCACGATAGGCGTGAGAGTGACTGGGGATGTTTTAGGACCATCCCTGTCCCGAATAAGTCCAATTAACCCTTATGGATCCCATTCTCCATCGGTCTCTATCATATTTACTCCCTCACCTCTGTGATCCGGAAGAGGATTGTTACGAACATTTTGTGCAGCCTCATTTGCCTGTATGACTTTAGTGTTAATTAATGTTTGAATTTTGTCCTTTAGAGTGCGACATTCATCAATGATATGACCCTTCATGCCTAAGTGATAGGCACATGTCTTGTTTGGGTTAATCTACTGAGAAGAGTTTTCCATAGAAACAGAAGTAATGGGAGTGAGTAACCAGCAGCCTTCAGTCTCTCGTATAGTTTGTCTATGGGTTCAGCAATCGGAGTGTATTGTCTGGGTGGTCTGCGGTCAAAATTTGGTCTTGGTTTTTGGTAATTTTTGTGGGTTGGTGGTGGTGAGTGGTAATATGTGGGTTGGGTGTTATAAGTGTGGTAGGTGGCAGCAGGTTGTTGGTATCTGGAGGGTGAAGGATGGTATGTCGGTGGAGGTGTTTGGTATGTGAGAGGAGACTTCGGACCTTGGCTACCATTACTGCACCTACTTCTTTTTTCTTGGAGATAACTCTTGACTGCAAACCTTTATTTGTGACCTGCAGTGTTTCGAAACCTGTCACCATTCTACTCTTGATCCCTTCTTCTATTCTTTCTCCCAACTTGATGATGTCAGAGAATTTATGGTTTTCAATAACTATCAGCCTTTCATAGTATTGCAGGTCTTGAGCTCCGACGAAGAACTTATTCATTTGTTCTTCTTCAAGTGTCGGCCTTACTTTTGCAGCTTCAGATCTCCACCGAGTAGCATACTCGCGGAAGGTTTCCATTGGTTTCTTCTTGAGATTTTGAATGTAGAAAACATCTGGTGCGTTTTCTGTGTTGAACCTGAATTGATCCATGAAACCTGACGCTATGCTTATACAATTAACCCATTTCTTTGGGTTCTGACTGATGTACCAAGACAAAGCATCTCCAGTGAGGCTCCTCATGAACAGCTTCATATGAATTCGTTCATCTTTGCCAACCCCTACAAGTTTTTCCCATTATGTTCTTAGATGCACTTTAGGATCACCAGTTCCGTCGAACATTTCGAACTTGGGAAGTTTGTAACCCTCCGGCAGTTCTACATTTGGTTGAATGCACAAGTCCTCATAATTCAAACCCTCAATTCCCTTGCCACCTTCGACACTCTGAACTCTGCCAGTAAGCTTCTTGAGTTCTTCCGCCATGTTCTTGATGAGCAGGTCCTTCTCGGTGGATTCTAGTATATATAGGGTTTGTTGTGGGGTATGGGGTAAAGTTTCCACATATATGGGATTACTTTGGTGGACTCCAGGAATCTGGGCATAATAGTGGTCATTGGTTGAGTTTTGGGGATCAGGAGTTGTCACGATCCGATTTTCCCTCTGAAGGCATCATGACGGCACCTAGTCTCTACGACTAGGTAAGCCTAATAGCGGAAAAACACATATTAAATAGAAATAATAAAATAAAGACGAAATAAGTGAGTCTACAATGAAACATCGCCACTTGGCGCATACAAAATACAATTTTCCCAAAACCCGGAATGTCACTTTACTCACAAGCTCTGTCTCCAAATAGCTCTATACAACGTAAGGAAATTTACATGAAAATCTATCTAAGTCTGGAGTGGAAGGTGACTCGAATGACTCTGCGGACACGGCAGAATTACCTTTCGGTCTCCTAGAAGCTGCTGCTCAGACCCCTAGCCACGAAACATAGCGTTGGTACCTGGATCTACACACGAAAAACATGTGCAGGAAAGGGCATGAGTACACCACAAATTGGTACCCAGTAAGTTCCAAGCCTAACCCCAGTCGAGTGGTGACGAGGTCAGGTTATGGCTCTACTCGATTGTTATAGTAAAACAGTATAAAATGTAAACAGCGAGATATAATAAGTTAAGGCAAATTAGTAGGAACAATGAGATAAAAGAAAATAATAACAGGGAGTCCTCGGCTCAGCACAGCATATATCACAGTAACAAGTATGCAATGCAGTACAGGGGGAAAGCTCCTGGAATCTCGTCTGTAGTCCCAATTTAAATATGCAATGCAGTACATGGGGAAAGCTCCCGGAATCTCATTCATAGTCCCAATTTAAATTTGCTATGTAGTACAGGGGGAAAGCTCCCGAAATCTCGTCCGTAGTCCCAATTTAAATATGCAATGCAGTACATGGGGAAAGCTCCCGGAATCTCATTCATAGTCCCAATTTAAATTTGCTATGTAGTACAGGGGGAAAGCTCCCGAAATCTCGTCCGTAGTCCCAATTTAAATATGCAATGCAGTACAAATACCGAATACAATATGGATAAAACTACCTAAACATGGTACACATAGTAATACTAGGGAAAATTCAAGTAACACAGGTAGGCATGTTATTTCCTAATCTAAACTACATAGTCGATACATGAATCACTGAAATAGGAGTGAAATGATTTAAGTCATGGAGGGAAGAATGGAGTTTTAGAAACAATGGCCCGTGTACGTACTCATCACCTCACGCACACGGCGCCCAAACCACATAAAACAGTATTAAAATAGCCTAGGGGAAGTCCCCAACACAGAGTTAGGAAACCCACTTACCTCGAATGCACTACTCAACTCAAAACCAAGCTCTCCCCACGAGTATCCGACTCCGAGTGGCCCAAATCTATTCAATTTGATTGCATAATGTAAATATCACTTTAAGGAATCAAAATAGCTAATACGTTCGAAGCTAATACACGAAATTAGGAAAATCGCCCAAAAAGTCCCTCGGGCCCACGTCTCGGAATTGAGTGAAAGTTACAAATTTAGAACACCCATTCACTCACGAACTCACTTGAACAAGAATCATCGCAAATCGACAACAAAATCCTATTAAATTCTCGTATTTCCTAATTGGGGAAACTTCTTCCATTTTGCATGATTTTTCACCTAAATCCCTTAACTGCATGGAGAAAATTGCTATAGATTAATGATATACAAAGGAAATAGGGTTAGGAATTGTTACCAATGAAGCTTTCCTCAAAACTCACTCCAAATCGCCTATACCCGAGCTCCAAATGATTTTTAGAAGTTATGAAATCCAAGCCCTCAAATTTGATATAAACTGCCCAGCGATTTCCGCACCTGCGCCCCTTGGACCGCACCTGCGGTCCCGCACCTGCGAAAAATCCATCGCAAGTGCGAAAACCCACTAAAAGGCCTAGGGCCGCACCTGCGGCCAATTGGCCGCATCTGCGGCTCTGCACCTGCAGAAACCCAACCACACCTGCGAGGACTGGTTGACATGACCAAGCCCGCACCTGCGTGTCCGCACTTGCGGAAAATCCATCGAAGGTGCGAGACACCAGAACCAATAATGGTTCAGCTGTTTTCCAAGTTCCAAAATCACCCGTTGAGCATCTGAAACATCCCCGAGGGCCCCGGGACTCAACCAAACTTACCAACCAGTCCTAATACCTTATCTAAACTTAGTCGATCATCCAAAACATATCACATAACACCAAAATCACCAATTAAACATGGATTCAAGCCTAAGAATTTATGAAATTTTTAAACTCTACAACCGATGCTGAAACACCTCAAAACTAGTCCGAATGACCTCAAATTTTACACACAGGTCACAAATGATACAACGGACCTATAGCCACTCTCGAAATTTCATTCTGATCCCGATATCGAAATTCCACCTATTAGCCGAAATCGCCTAAATTTTAACTTTCGCCAATTCAAGCCTAAATCTACTACAGACCTTGAAAGCACGTTCCGAACACGCTCCTAACTCTGAATCACCCAACGGAGCTAACGGAGTAGACGGAATCCCATTCCGGACCCGTCTTTCCACATTTCCAACTACGATTCGATTTCTAAAGCTTAAACTCACATATAAGGACTATGTGTCCAAAAACTCTCTGAATTTCACCACTCAATGTTCCAAAAAGTCCCAAAAGAAGAAATAGACATGGGGAAAGCAGTTATTAGGGGATCGGGGCGCTAACTCTCAAAATGACCTACCGGGTCGTTACATTCTCTCCATCTTAAGAAAATTGTTCGTCCTCGAATGAGTATAGAGACATACCTGAAGCTGTGAAAAGATGAGGGTACTGATTGCGCATATCCTGCTCGGTCTCCGAAGTCACCTCCTCGACCGGCTAACCCCTCCATTGAACCTTTACTGACGCAATATCCTTTGACCTGAGCTTTCTGACCTTTCTATCCAATATAGCTACTGGCTCCTCAACATATGATAAATCCTTGTCCAACTAGACTGAACTGAAATCCAAAACATGAGTCGGGTCACCGTGATACTTCCGGAGCATGGAGACGTGGAATACCGGATGAACTCATGCTAGGTTGGGAGGAAGGGCTAGCTCATAAGCAACATCCCCAACACGTCGCAACACCTCAAAAGGGCCAATAAATCTCAGACTCAGCTTACCCTTCTTCCCGAACCTCATGACGCCTTTCATAGGCGATACCTAAAGTAAAACCCGATCACCATCCATAAATGCCAAATCACGAACCTTCCGGTCCGCATAACTCTTCTGCCTGGACTGAGTTGCGTGCAGTCTCTCCTGAATAACCTTCACATTGTCCAGGGCATCTTGGACCAAATCTGTACCCAACAATCAAGTCTCGCCTGGCTCAAACCATCCCACTGGGGACCGGCACCGTCTACCATACAAAGCCTCATATGGCGCCATCTGAATGCTAGACTGGTAGTTGTTATTATAAGAAAACTCTAAAATTGGCAAGTATCGGTCCCATGGCCCTCCAAAGTCCATCACACAGGCACGGAGCATATCCTCAATAATCTGAATCGTGCGCTCGGACTGCCCGTCTGTCTGAGGGTGAAAGGTTGTACTCAACTCTACCCTGGTGCCTAGCTCTTGCTGAACGGCCCTCCAGAACCGTGAAGTGAACTGTGTACCTCTGTCTGAAATGATAGATATTGGAATACTGTGGAAGCGAACAATGTCCCTGATATAAATCTCTACCAACCTCTCGGAGGAATATGTAGCCAACACAGGAATGAAATGGGTTGACTTAGTCAGCCAATCCACAATCACCCAAATAGCATCGAACTTCTTCAAAGTCCGAGGAAGTCCAACCACGAAGTCCATAGTGATCCGCTCTCACTTCCACTCTGGAAGCACAATCTGCTGAAGTAACCCTCCCAGTCTCTGATGCTCATATTTGACTTGCTGACAGTTGAGACACTTGGCCACAAACTCCACTATATCCTTCTTCATCCTTCTCCACCAATAGTGTTGTCTCAGATCCAGGTACATCTTCGCAGTACCCGGATAAATGGAATACCGCGAGCTATGGGCCTCCTCAAGAATCAACTCCCGAAGCCCATCCACATTGGGCACGTAGATCTGACCCTGCATCCTCAGCATACCGTCATCTCCTATAGTCACATCCCTGGCGTCACCTCGCCGAACCTTGTCCTGAAGAACAAAAAGGTGGGGATCATCATACTGGCGCTCTAGAATGCGGTCATAAAGAGAAGACCGAGCTACCACACAAGCTAAAACCCGGCAAGGCTCCGAAAGATTCAACCTCATGAACTGACTGGCTAAGGACTGAATATCTAAGGCTAAGGGCCTCTCAACTGTCAGAAGATATGCCAAACTCCCCAAACTCTCCACCCGGCGACTCAAGGCGTCGGTCACCACATTGGCCTTCCCTGGGTGGTATAATATAGTGATGCCATAGTCCTTTAGAAACTCCAACCATCTCCGTTGGCACACATTGAGGTCCTTCTGCTTGAATATGTGCTACAAACTCCAGTGATCAGTGAAAATCTCACAGGGAACACCGTATAGATAATGGCGCCATATCTTCAGGGCGTGAACAATCGCTGCCAACTCAAGATCATGAACTAGATAGTTCTTCTCATACATCTTCAAATGTCTAGACGCGTAGGAAATCACCCTACTGTCCTGCATCAACACCGCCCCGAGGCCAATCCTCAAAGCATAAAAATAGATGGTATAGGACCCTGAACCCGAAGGCAATACCAACATTGGAGCTGAAGTCAGGGCTGTCTTGAGCTTCTAAAAGATCTCCTCACACTTCTCAGTCCACCTGAACGGAGCACCCTTTTGAGTAAACCTGGTCATCGGTGCTGCAGTGGATGAAAATCCCTCCACAAAACGGCGATAGTACCCAGCCAAACCAAGGAAACTGCGGATCTCCGTAGCTGATGACGGTCTAGGCCAACTCTGCACCGCCTCCACCTTCTTCGGATCTACTTTGATCCTATCCCAAGACACTATGTGGCCTAAGAATTCCACTGAATCAAGCCAGAACTCCCATTTAGAGAATTTTGCATACAATTCTCTTCTCCCTCAAAGTCTGAAGCACAGTCCTCAAGTGATGCTCATGATCTTCCCATGATCGGGAATACACCAAGATGTCGTCAATAAACACAATGATGAAGGAATCAAGATAAGGTCGGAACACACTGTGCATCAAATGCATAAAAGCTGCTAGGGCATTGGTCAGCCCAAATGACATAAAAAGAAACTCATAGTGGTCATATCTGGTCCTGAAAGCAGTCTTCAGGATATCCGGCTCCCGAATCTTCAACTGATGATATCCAGAACGCAAGTCAATCTTGGAGAATACCCTAAAACCCTGTAGATGGTCGAATAAATCATCAATGCGAGGCAAAGGATACTTGTTCTTCACGGTTACCTTGTTCAACTGCCGATAATCAATACACATACGCATAGAACCATCCGTTTTCTTCACAAATAATACTGGAGCACCCCAAGGTGATACACTAGGTCTGATGAAACCCTTATCAAGCAACTCCTGTAACTGCTCCTTCAACTCAGGAGGAGCCATACAGTAAGGAGGGATAGAAATGGGTTGAGTGCCTGGCAACAAATCAATGCCGAAATCAATATCTCTGTCAGGAGGCATACCCGGAAGCCCAGCTGGGAATACATCAGGAAAGTCCCTCACTACTGGAACTGACTCAACTGGAGGGGTATCAACACTGACATCTCTTACAGAGGCCAAGTACGCATCGCACCCCTTCTCAACCATCCGCTGAGCCTTAAAGGAATGAAATGACCCTGCGGGGAGTATACTCTAAGGTACCTCTCCACTCAAATCTCGGCAAGCCTGACATAGCCAGCGTCATGGTCTTAGAGTGACAATCAATAATAGCATAATGGGGCGTCAACCAGTTCATGCCCAAGATTACATCGAAATCTACCATGCTGAGTAATAATAAATCAGCCCTGGTCTCAAAACCACTAAGATAAATCAAACACGACCGATATACGCGGTCCACAACTAGAGAGTCTCCCACATGGGTAGATACATAGACAGGGGAACTCAAAGAATCCCGAGATATCCCCAGATGTGGAGCAAAATAAGAGGACACATATGAATACGTAGAGCCTGGATCAAATAATATTGATGCATCCCTATGGAAGACAGGGACAATACCTGTGATGACTGAGTCTGAAGCAACAGCCTCGGAACGGGTTCGAAGGGCATAGTATCTGGCCTGGACTCCCCCTCTAGGGAGACCTCAACCTCCCCGACCCCCACCTCGAGCTGGATAAGGAGGTGGAGTGGCAGCTGGGGCTGGAAGCATAGCCTGAGGACCCGGTGGAGCACGTGGAGGCTGATAAGACTGTGGAGGTGCATCCCTCCTGGCCTTGGGGAAATCTCTAATCACGTGACGAGTGTCACCACACTCAAAGCAACTCCTTGGAGGATGCTGCGGCTGAGACTGAATAAGAGCTGGCCTGCTGGGCTGGCCGGAAATAGCACCTCGAACTGGAGGCACACTGGATACTAGTGGTGCATAATAGAACTCCTGAGGTCTAGGAGGAGCTGGAATACCGCTGGCTGCTGGAAGGGCTGAATGAATAGGGGGACCCACAAAGCCCCTACCGTGACATGCTACTGGTGCACGAGCTCCTGAAAAATGGCCAGTCTCTCGAGACCTCTTGGCCTCTCTC
>ML364681.1:6354-69216 GCA_005239505.1 Nicotiana paniculata
GATGCCATTAGAGACAAGAGACGCCTGTGGAATACTACTCAGAGAAGCAAAACATTGATTTTTACAGCTTTTATTCATTACTTTGTATTTTAATTATGCAAGTTATTTTGGGTTTGATTCTTATGAGCATGAGTAGCTAATTTCTTAAATCTAGGGTTTTGGTGGAACCCGTTGGGGATGAACTTATTGTGATATTAATAATAATAGCTTTTATTGGTTGATTAAACTCTATTTGTTCAACTAAGTTATTGTTGTAGTTGATTGAAAGGGCCCTCAATTAGCTGTTCCTATTTATTATGCATCTACTTGAGAGAGAGTGCATATTTAGGCATTTGTTTGAAAAACACCACTCCCAGAGTATAGACGAAAGTCATAACCGAGGGTTTAGGGGTTGGATTATAGATAACGATACCTCGGGTGCAATCTAAAGTGAACCTTAACGCAATCTAGCTAGCGTAAAATGAGAGAGTGCGTCTAGTAAATTATCATAATTACTTGAGAGAGATTTATGGTAGATAGAGTGTTCATGATTGATAGAGACAATTAATCATACTATAAGAAGTATGCGAGAAGGAAGTTCACTGACGGGGGAAACCATAACCTTAGACCTTTATTATAACTGTTTACACCATATTGTTAGTTTATTGATTTTGTTAGTAGAAATAGTAAAACATCACCAATTTATATTCAAAAGTATTGAGATAATTGATTAAGTAAAAGTTGAGTATTCTAACGACTTGATTAATACGGAAATTCCCTGTGGGATCGACTCTGGGCGTAATACCCTGGATTATATTTGCAACGTCCGTTTACTATTCCTATAAGACATAGTTGAGCGTGATCAATGGTTATTGTTGATGGAAGTTGCATGGTGGTTGTCTTCTTGTACCTGAAGGATCGGTACCCATTTGGTCCAATATAATCTGGCCTCTAATATGGGAGGGAAGGTCCAGATATTGTTGAAATGGGTAAGCTGTGGGAGATCATGGCTAAGTTTGGACAAAGGATTAGCATGGAAATTTGCTTCCCTGAATGTGTGTGCGCATCTGATTTTTCTCACACTGTTGGTAGAGCTGTTACATCTGCTGGATTTGCATCTGAATATTCGATGGAGAATTTGATGTGTTATTGACCTAATGTACCAAAAGAGCTAAGTCGACCTCTAGGTGGATCCTAGTGAAGCCATTTCAATACACTAGTTGACTCTAATGGTAGCGGCAGTGGTTTATGCTAGGTTTGTGCCAGTGCCCGGGGGGAGGCCATGGCTTAGATGAATTGTCCATGATGATCCCTGAGCTCCAATACTTCCCGCATTTGTAAGGGTACTTCCATCACAATTCACTTTCACAAATTGAAACTCAGGTTTAGCCTATGTCACTTGAGTGATGGTGGTGACATGTTTCACATTCTCAGCCATGGCATAGTTTTCATTCCAATTGGGAGGCCAGTTGATATGAGGATAGCTAGTCTTGAGAAGAAGAAGGATGTCTGAGTGAATAGTAAAAATCACCCTAGTGATGGATGAATTCCTATTCCCATATTTGGCTCCACACCTATTCTTCCAAAGGTTCCAGCAAATGATAACTGAAATGGTGTCATGCAGGAGTTGGTGAACTGGATTGTTGGCTTTCAGAAGCCACCAATTCATCAAAAGAAGCCTGAGAGGGAGATCATCAATTCTCAGCCTAGCAATACCAGAATATTTCCTCCAAACTACTCTTGCAAAATTCCCTTTATTGAATATATGGTCAATGGATTCCCCCTGAGGTCTAATACAACAAACACACCTAGTGACAGTAGGCCGACCAAATGAAACAACTCTATAATCAGTGGGTAGTTTATTTCTAAGGACTCTCCAAAGGTAGAAGGAACATTTGAATGGTATCTTGTTGTGCCAAATTTTGGAATTGGAGAAGAGGTGTTGCTTTTTGGTTCTAATGACTTCCCAGGCTGATGCACAGGTAAAATTACATGTTGTGTGTGGTATCCATATAGGTTTATCTGATATGTGAGTATTGAAATGAATGTGAATAAGAAGAATCTGGGAGATCGTGTGTGCAGGAGATAAAACATTCAACCTCTGAATAATCCACTGTCCTACTTCCCAGAAGTATGAGACTGGAAGCTTTCCTGGTCTGCCACCATCAATTCTAAGGTATGCTAGAGGGTTTCTACCAAGCCAGTTGTCCTAGCAGAAGGTGACCTCCCATGAATGTAACCTCCAATGAATATGTTGTTCTGCCTCTTTCCTATTGACCATGAATTTTTTCCATGCTTGAGATTGCCCTGTGCTCCACCTTTTGGAGATGGGGTTTGACTTTTGACAGTATTTATCCATAAGAAATCTACTCACAGGGACTGTTTGGTTATGAAATTCCACCACTGTTTGAACTCGAGAGCTTTGAACACATCTTGTATGGATCTTGTCCCAATTACACCTTTCTTTAGGGGGTATTCCATATTTGACCATGAAGCCTAGTGATATTTATTTTTGTCCTTATCAGCCCCTCAAAAGAATTGGGAAGCCAACTTTTCAATCTGTTTCATGACTGTCTTGGAAGGAGAGACTGCTTAAAGCAGATGAATAGGAAGTGATTGAAGTACATGTTTGATTAGAGTAACTCTACCCCCATAGGAAAGTAACTTGCCCTGCCGACCCCTAATCCTGCTGACCACCTTAGAAATTAAGCCATTGAAGTACATGATCCTCTTCCTACCAATATATAGGAGTCACCCAAGGTATGTGATAGGGGATTCTTTCCTAGTGAAGCATGTTATCTGTTGAATTCTACTCTTATTGTAGTGGAACGCACAATCTGGAACAATGAAATGGTTCTTGTTTTTTGTTGATCTACTGCCCAGAGGTGATTTCATAATCCCTTAAGAACTTCATGATTCTCAGAAGTGAGGAGCTGCATCCTGAAGTGAAAATAATAATATCATCTGCAAAGCTGAGATGGTTGACTTGGGGACGTCTCTTTTTCATGTAGAAATCATTCAAAAATTGATCATGGGTGAGATTGTTGAGCATTCTTGATAGGAGTTCAGCACCAATAATGAAAAGGGCAGAGGATAGAGGACCCCCCTGCTTCAATCATCTGGTAGATTTAAAAAATCCATGTCTGGTACCATTGACAATAACTGAATACCAGTTGTTGGACATTGTTCTCCAAATCATATAAGTTATAACCTCACAGAACCCCATTCTTCTCAACAAAATGCAAGTGAAAGCCCATGAGACTTTGTAATAAGCTTTTGCCATATCAAGCTTGATTACAACATTGGCACCAGTATTTGGCTTTTTGATGCCCTGAACAATTTCTTGTGCAAGCATAATATTCTCATAAATGCTCCTTCCCTTAACAATTCAATATTGATTATGAGATATGATCTTGGGAAGGATGGGGGCTAATCTGGTGCAAATGACTTTGGAAATGACCTTGTTGATGAAGTTACTAAGGCTAATTGGTCTTAATTCAGTTAAGCAGTTTGGAAATTCAATATTAGGCAGGAGAACCAAACAAGCATTGGTCATGTACTTTGGCATAACACTTCCTCTGAAGTAGGGCATGACAACATCGAGAAGATCCTGTTTGATTATCTCCCACATTCTCGGAAAAATTTTCCATTCATTCCATATGGACCTACTGTACTGTTAGGGTTTGTAGAGAAGACCACCTTTTTGCGTTCCTGCAAGGTAGGATCTTTGATGAATTCAACATTATCTTCAGGGGTGATCATGTTGGGAATACAGTTGAGAAGATCTTCTCTTATCACCCCCCTACCCCCCNTCTCTTCAAAATATTCACAAGCAGCTTCACCAATAGCCTCATCCCCTTTTATCCAATCCCCTTACTGATTTTTGAGTTTATGAATGTACAAATTTCTTCTTCATCCTCTGATTAAGATGTGAAAGTATCTGGAGTTGGCATCACCATATTTGAACCAGTGAAGCTGTGTTTTCTGCCTTAGAACAACTCTTTAGTATTCAGATATTTAGTATATTGGGCTTAAATATCATGAAGAGTAGCTCTATCAGAAGGCTCATTGGTTTATAATCATTCTCTTGAGCTTCCCTAACCTTTTTTTCAAACTCGTTGGGTAGTTGATAAATGTCACCATATTGTTCTCTTGACCAGGCACTTAGTTCCCTGGATGTAATTTTCAATTTTTGGTGGAAAATCCACATAGCACTGCCAACAATATGTGTGGACCAGACCTGGTGAAATAAGCGTTTGAATGACTCATTTTCAGTCCAGCAATTGAGAAATTTGAAGTATTTCTGATTGTGTTCTTTCCTTACATGAATTTCCGAAAAGATGGGATAGTGGTCAGAAGCAGCAGCTGCTAGATAAGTAATGGTGGTGGCAGGAAAGAATCTCAGCCAATTATCATTAACCATACCTCTATCCAGTCTTTTCCAAACTATTGAATAGGGGCCTCTACCATTTGACCATGTGTATCTTGGACTATAGAAACCAAGGTCAAAAAGCGTACAATCTTCAATTATGCTGAGAAAGTCAATACTCTTCTTCATTTGATATGGGAGTCCACCAATCTTCTCTTCAACTGAGGCTATAACATTCATATAACTAATGGCACACCAAGGAACATAACAAGTGGTGGACTTCAATCTCAAAGATTTCCATAGAGGAATTCTCATAGAAGGTTTACACTTAACATAGATAACAGTGACCTGAAAGGGATCAATAGCTCCAAAATGTTTGAATTAAATGGTCATTTGTTGTTTATCATGGTCCAATATAGTACCACTAAATTCCTGATCCTAAAAAACCTAGATCTTTTCATTAACATTGGCATCTGCTTGATGTATGGAGAGTTGGAGTCTGAAGTAATTGAGGTGATTGGGTTGAATTGCATTGGATTGGAAGAAAGGTTCAAGGATAGAAATGAAAGGGAGTTGGTGAATTTTATTCAGAAGTTTGAGCCTTTCAATAGCTCCAGAGGTTATGATGTGTAAAGACCCGTAAAATTTCTATGTCTAAAATAATGCCCGAATAGGTCCTTGTGCTGTTATAACTGTAGAAATTCTTAAAACGGTCCTAGTTTGAGTAAAAAGTATCCCAGGACTTGAAAGATTAAATTTTCCCAGAAATTACGAGTTATGCGACGCACTATGCGATCGCATAACAGGTATGCGGATCGCATAGTGGTCGCATACCTAGACAGTTTCCTGTCCATTTTGAGGACAACTATGCGGCCTAGAATCCGATCACGTTTCACAAATGCGGGCCGCATAGTTGTCGCATACCTGGGCAGTGTGGTTCCTATTTTGGCCCATTTGAAGGCCAACATGCGACAGGAATGTGAACCGCATAGCAGGAATGCGATCGCATTCTTGACCGCATCTCTGTGTCGGGGCTCCTATTTTCTAAATTTAAGACCCGACCCCCTGTATTATAAAACACCCCTTCCCTTTATTTTTAACGATTTTCTAACAAAAAATAGAGAGAGAAGAAGAGAGTTCTTGAGAGAGAAGGTTTCAACATCATTCAATTTGATTTTTCCAAAATCACTCAAGCCCGGAAATTATCAAGTTATTGTTATCTTCTTCACTCAAAGAGGTAAGTCTTCACCCTATTTACAAAATTTCTCAGATTTTGTGCAAGAATAAAACACACATAGGTTGGTTCATGAACTAAAAAGTGAAATCTTGCATGCATGTCAGTTAAACTCAGTAATCTAATAAAGGGAAAAACAAGTTTGGGGGTAATTATTCCCAAAAAGGGGGTTAGTAGTCTAAGGGTTCACATAGTGTTTGATAAAATGCTCAATTGAGTACAAGATTCCTAATTCTAAGTGAAATATGTCACATTGTGAAATAGAATGACGGTGCTAGACGGTCCGGTGAATTGTGATAGAAATTAAAAAGGGGACGACTCGAGGTATGTATGACTAACTTTAATCTTCATAGAGTCACCTCGTTGGTGTCCGAACATTCGGTATGAGTTTCTTGCTGAGTATATGCGAACTGATCTTATTGAACTAAATGACCATGGAAATATCGTATATGACTCATTGTTGGCAAGGTTTATTGTGGCTTAACTTCACATGAATTGTTGGTTGTAATGATTTATATTCTTGTTGACGAGCATATTTGTTGTTGAATTAATGGATGATAAAGACTATTATGAACACATGATTGGTTGGGTGTTATGAAATTGTACTTTGGATGATATGAAACCCTGTGATTGAATTGTGGGCTGTTATTGTTTGCCATGAAATGTGATGGTCCGGTTGGATCGGGTTGACACCGCAACACGTAGCAATAAGGGTGGAGAGGTAACAAGGGTGGAGTGTAATTTGTATGGTGGGATTGGGTTGCACGCCGCAACACGAAGTAATAAGGGTGGAGAGGTAACAAGGGTGGAGTGTAAACTGTACGGTGGGATCAGGTTGCACGCCGCAACAGAAAATGTGATTGTGTTGAAATAAGAATTTGTGAGCCTCTCAATTGTATTTGTTTATGTATCACTATGCACTATGTGTTGGTTCCTTTAAATGCTTTCTATCTGTGCATCTCTTGATTTTACTTTGAGTAAAGTTTGTTCACACATACTAGTACTATTCCACAGTACTAACGTCCCTTTTGCCGGGGGCGCTACATCTTTTATATGGATGTAGGTGGGTCCATAGCAGGTAGCTCAGCTCGCCGTTAGTGTTGCCTCATCCTCATGTTTCACCAGTACTGGTGACCCCACTTCCTCCCGGGGCTGTGTCTAATTCATGCCATCTCTTTTGAGTCTGTTACATATTGTAAGGTATAGCGGGGCCTTGTTTCCGGCAAGTCTTGTATAAACTCCTAGTATTCGTAGAGGCTCTGTAGACAAGAAGTGGGTGTATATTTGTATGTTGGGTAGTAACTGTACATATTCGGAATCGTGGTCCGTATTGGAAATTTATCTATGTATTGTGTATGGTTTTGGGAATCAACTGTTGAAATGCTAAAAGAGAAATGATCTTAAGTTTGTAAACCCATGCTTAAATCCTAAGTTGTTATTTCATATGGAATGTGGTGGATTGTATATACGGGGGAAACGCGTTGGGTAGGAAAGGCAATCCAGGTCCGCTTGACCGGGTTCACCCGGTTAGGTGCCTGTCTCGTCCCTCGGTTTTGGGGCGTGACAAGATGCCTCTTGCATTCTAAATGATTGTACTAATATCAGGAAATAGGGAAGTGTTTAGATTGTAGGGTGGTACTAGGGGCTGCAGCAGCCCTACTTGTGGTGATTCTTGGTGAAAGTCCCATCTTTCTTGGTGACAAACCTTGACTGGCTATTATGTGGTCTTTGTTAGTATCTCCATTAATGGATCTAATAAGAAGATTAAAATGTTGGTCTTTATTTAGGTCCACACTTTCAGCTTCTGATTTATCTTCTAACTTATCTTCTGACAGGATTGGCATGTACTCATCAAGATCCATTCATGAAGGAGAGATTCTATTCAATTGGCCATCTCCAGGATCAAGGGCATAATGATACTAGGTTGATCAGCTTCTTGTGAGAGCATTTCATGCTGGGGGTTCCTGTTAGCATTTGGTTCATATTCTTCCGTTATAATAAAAAGTTCATCTTTTTTTGATTTCTTGTCAACTATGAGAGGTTGTAATTCAACATCATCAACACTTGCTTGTTGTATCTCTATAAAATCATTTTCTTTGTTAGTGACTGCTGAGTCTTTTTGAATTCTTAATGTTTCCTCTTTTATCTAAATTGATCTTCTTTTATTTTGTCTAGGGTTGTCATTTTTTATTGCTCTTTTTGTGGCTGGTGTCTTGCACATGATTTTTTCCTTTAATTGTTCTAACAATTGTTGTTCAATGTCCTCTTCAGAAGTCACCGGAATTGTAGTGTCATGAGCAGGATTAGCAATAGTGGAAGAAGGTGTAGCATAGGTATGGACAATCAGATGGTCAGTCATTTGTTCATCAGCACACTCATGCAAAACATGAGGAATCCCACCCCTATTTGAACCCCTTCTCAATTAGCTATTGTTTCCTCCTGACAAATCTCCTTTCCCCAACTAACTTCAGCATCAAAAAAAATAGGGGGAGCAGGGGAAATAGGTTGATTCTGCGCACCAGAATCTGCACTCTTCTCTATTGGAGCTGGAGGATTGATAGAAGCCATACATGAGGTTTGGAGGTCCTGTTGCTGATTCTCCTTTGGTATGATTTGATGCTACTGATTTTTTGGTTGTTTAGCTATGTAGACAACATGTTGCTTCTTATTATGAGTACCTCCCTTTGATTTATAATTTTTCTGTGTTTTCCATTCTTCCTATGAAGGGTCAGCCCCTAGTTTCTTTTGTTCTGTCCTGTTTTGCACATTGTCTTTAGATTGAATATTCTGTTGGGATTACTGACCTACTGAGATTTTGTTGTTGTTCTGAGTTTGCTACAACTGTGATTGTGTTCCTTTTCTTCTGCATGGCTTCATTCTTGGATTTTGCAGGACATGCATGAGTAGTGTGGCCTAGCATTCTACAATAGGATCAATAATCATGCATGCTTTCATACTGAATCTTTAGCCATTGGCCATCCCCATTTTAATCTTGATTGTCATCATAGCCCAACCAAACATGGTGTTGTCTATTTTTTGTGAGATCAATCGGTATTTTAACCTTAGCTACACTTCCCCTTGTTTCTTGAAATGATGCAAGGTCCAAAAATAATGCTTTGCCAACATGAGACAGAAGTGTGGTGAGGATCTCCATGTAGTAAAAATGCCATGGGAGTTCTGGGATGACAATCCACACTTGCACAATTAGAGAGTCTTCATTTGGCTTAAAAAGAGGTGTCCATGCTTCCAGTTTCATCATTTAACCTTGGATGTACATGAATTGCTTGTTCTATACTTTGGCATGATCATATTCATTGTCTAAGTCAATGTAGACAGTCTTAGCATCGAAATGGTCAATCTTGACTCCTCTTTTGAGCTTAGCTTGAGTGATGAAGCTTGTTTAATGACTTCCATTCTAGGCATGGTATTGGAAAATTTCCCTACCACTGTGTATTTTCACCTGGTAGCTAAGTTGGCTATGTAGTCTTCCTCATTGAACACAACTACATGCATGCCTTGTATTGTGGTTAGTTTGGGGGGGGGGGTGAAAGACCTTGGTGTTCTTTGTGCTTCAAATCTTTCTCTCATATTTGTAGTATATGAATGGGTGACTGTAGGTGGGGGTGGTTCAACATTGTTGGGGTTCTTTTTGGGTTCTTCTTTTGTTCCTGAAGACTGGGGTTTTTCTTTGTTGGCATCTGGGATGGATGAAGTAGTGACTGTTGCTTGGGAGGTTTGGTTTTGTGGGGGGATATTCTTGGTATATTTGTCAAAATTTGTTGAGATCTTAGGGTGGTTATTTAGAGGGTATAGATTTGGGATGCGTATTGATGAAACATGGGAAGGTGATTGTTTATGCATCAAGACAATTGAAGAATCATGAAAATAATTACGCAACTCATGATTTGGAATTGGCTGCAGTAATATATGCTTTGAAGATATAACGACACTACTTATACGGCGTGCATGTTAACATCTACACAGATCTCCAGGGTTTACAATACATCTTCAAGCAGAAGGAGTTGAATTTGAGGCAGTATAAATGGCTTGAATTACTGAAAGATTACGATGTCGAGATATTTCACCATCTCGGTAAAGCCAATGTTATGGAAAACGCTCGCAGTCGTAAGTCAATGAGAAGTTTAGCACACGTTGAGGCGAGTAGGAAGGGGTTGACTAAAGAGCTTCATCTGTTGGCCAATATGAGAATTAGATTGTTATACTCTGATGACGAAGATGTTATTGTAAAGAATACATCAGAATAATCTTTGGTAGCCGAGTTAAAAGCATGACAATATGAAGATCCTACCTTAGTACGATTGAGAGAGAGCATTCAGCAGTATAAAACTACGACTTTCGAGATCGGAGGAGATGGGGCACTGAGATACCAGGGCCAGTTATGTGTGATTAATGTGGCAGGTTTGTGAGAGAAGATTATGATTGAGATTCATCAGTCCCGGTATTCCATCCATCTCGGCTCGATAAAGATGTAACATGATGTTAAAGAGTAGTATTGATGCGATAACATGAAGAAGTCTGTTGCAGAATTTGTAGCTCAGTGTCCTGATTGTCAACAAGTAAAGATCGAGCATCGGAAACTCCTTGGATTGATTCAGAATATAGAGATTCCGACCTGGAAATGGGAGGTGATTAATATGGACTTCATTATTGGATTACCTCGCTCTTATCATAAGTTTGACTCCATCTGGGTGATAGTTGATCGACTTACAAAATGTGCCCATTTTCTGCCAGTTAAGACAACTTATACAGTTGAAGATTATGCGATGTTGTATATCAAGGAGATTGTTAGGCTTCATGGTGTGCCGGTATCTATTATACCAGATTGAGAAGCTCAATTTATGGCTAACTTTTGGAGGTCTTTTCATAAGGGTTTAGGCACACAGGTAAATCTCAGCATTGCATTCCATCCGCAGGCTGATAGACAGGCTGAGCGTACCATTCAGACACTTAAAGACACGCTACGAGCATGTGCTCTAGATTTCAAGGGGAATTGGGATGACTATCAGGTACTCATTGAATTCTCCTACAATAACAGATTCCATTCCAGTATTAAAGTGGCCCCGTACGAGGCACTGTATGGGAGGAGATGTAGATCACCAGTTTGATGGTTCTAAGTTAGTGAGACAGAATTATATGTGCCAGATTTGATTCACCAAGCCATTGAGAAGGTGAAAGTGATACAAGAGCGTCCGAGGATCGCACAAAGCAGGCAAAAGTCTTATTCTAATGTCTGACATCGTGATCTGGAATTTGAGGTAGGTGATTGGGTTATCCTGAGGATCTTGCTGCTGAAGGGTCTTTTGAGTTTTGGGAAGAAGGGTAAGCTGAGTTCGCGGTATATCAGTACGTGGTAAATTCTTCGACGAATTAGACAGGTTGCTTATGAGTTATAATTTCCATCCAAATTAGAGTTTATCCGCCCCGTATTCCATGTATCTATGTTGAGGAAATGTATTGGAGACCCTTCTCGGGTCGTCCTTATCAAAGATGTACAAGTTACAGAGCATATATCATATGAAGAAGTGCCACTGGCTATATTATATTGACAAGTCCTCAAGTTGAGAACAAAGGATGTAGCTTCCGCCAAAGTATTGTGGAGGAACAAGAATACGGAAGAAATGACATGGGAAGTAGAAGAGCAGATGAAGTCTAAATACGCTTACCTATTCAAGATTGAAGATAAAGAGGATGCTAGGGGAACGCAAGATGCATTAAGAGGTAAAACGGATTATGATGTAAACAATGGCTTGAGAATACTCTTTCTTAATACAAAATGGTGATATGTAGATAATGTACATATCCATATTTCTTTATATAGCCTTGTGAGGTTATAGGTTGGGTTTAACTAATTGCAAGTTTGGCGAGTGTCCATTTTATAGGAGAAACTCAGCCAGAAATTTTCATCGGAATCCACGATGAGTTAGACTCCCATAAACCCTTAAATTCGAGGACGAATATTCCTAAAGGGCGAGGGTGTTATAAAACCATATTCCCTTATGGTCGATCACACCATAAGTTAGTCGAGGTAAATCCTTAAAGATATTATATTTGAGATTATAAGAAGTTAATCCTATTGGTCTTAAATGATACAAGGGTGTATAAGAGTGGTTAACAAGTATTAGAAGTTAAACGAATTAAGGATGTTGTAACCGGTATTTTCGGGTAAAACTAGAGGTGATTAATATTCCCAAGAGGTCCTGTATTAAGGTAATTGATTCATATAATATCCGTATCATAAGTCTTGAATTCAAACGAGTTATGTAACAAAAGTTAACAAAAGTTTTTGCAACTTACGTTCATAAGTTTACTTAAACCTTACGTCAAATGTTAGTAAGTTTTTCTCCCAATTTACTAGGAAATACGGGGTGATCTATCCAACAAATTGAACGTCCATGAGTCTATATTTCCAAATCATTAAACCGTTCATCAATACGATCTTGTAGTACAGAGATATTCGTGTTTTCATGAGACTGCGCCAACCAGCTAACTGTGAGGCCTACATAGACGGTTGACACATATGGATATATATAAGACGCCTCAACCCCATTTTAAGTAATTACTTTTCAATATATTCAGACCTTAGAACCCTAAAAACACTCTCTCAATGTTTTCTCATGATCCAAGACAAAAAACCTTAATCAAGTATCGGGAATCTCGTGGCGCTAGTAAGTTTCTTGTTCTTATTATTGTTCCTTATTTTTGGGTTGTTCCAGGTCGTGTGGGAGGTTGTTTTAAGTGGTTTATGTTCTGTAAAATACCCCCTCAAGTTTTTAATATCAACCCTAGGTGATTTAAAGTCTTCTAAAGTGATTCTAGTGCTGAAAACCCCTAATAGATTCCTAGTTTCGCTTTCTTGTTCTTGTGACAACATTTGAGGGATATTTCGTGGTCAATTAAGGTGTCTTGTTATTTCTTTTTAAAGGTAAGGAACCTCTTACCCTAAATGTATTTAATATTATCCAATTTACGACTATGTCGTTGAAGTTAGAACTTGTGAGATGTATATCGAAAGGCTTGTTAGTAATGTTGTTGGTTAATGGACTATTTTGGGAGGCTCAATATGATTATTATTGATGTTGTTTGGACTGTTTGGTTAGTGTTTTAACTTGTTGGATGTCATATAAATATGGTAGGTGTTGTCCGTTTCATCGTAAAATAGGTCCCGGTCGGTACGTAATAGTTACGACGCTTAAACAATATTGATAGTGTCATTTATGTTATTGTAGACTAAGGAGTTGTGACATTTGCATAGATTGAGGTTGGGAAGTATATACAAGGTATGTGAGGCTATCCCTTTCCTTATTTTGCTTGACTCTGATTGTAGATAATGCAATGAACGAGCTTCTAAAGATACTCCACTCTTCGAAGCTAACAGTACTTACATTATTTCCCTTCTTATGGAACAATTGATGTTGATGTTTCTTCTCTTATTCTTATGTTATCAATGTTGTTTTTACTTTTGATTTTTATGTTCATGATGAAGAGTTAGTCATAATAACATGTACAGAGGATATCGACCTTACGTCACTCCAAAAGGTTTAGAATATTATTCTAGTGAGTCCAACATGCATTATATATATGTATCTATTTTATATCGAGCTGCATTATAGTCGGCCGGGTATGGAACCTATTATGCAACCACGGATCAGTTGGGTTTTATCGAGCTCCACGTCGGCGGGTAAGATTCTACCGAGCCTTATGATGGCCAGGTACATTTTTATCGAGCCTATTGCGGCCGAGTACGATATGATAATGATGATGCCCACAGAGGCGTATGTTTAAAATTTTATGTATGTATGTGTATATATATATATATATATGTGTATATATATATATATATATATATACATACATACATACACGTGTGTGTGTCTGTGTGTGTATGTGTGTGTCATGCATTTTGTGTTAGAAGCCCTCACGGGTACCCAGATGTTACAAGTTGTATATTCTCTATCCCTATTTACATTACTATTCTTACTTATACTTTCGTGCCTTACACACTTCGTACTTTATTCGTACTGACATCATTTTTATTTGTAGACGGTGCATGTCATGCTGTAGGTCCTGATAGACATGTAAATGGAGCTCCTCCACCATAATAGGCTGCCCAGTTCAGCGATTATTCGCGAGATCCCTTCTCCAAGGTCTTGGTATGCATCTTTGTTATAGATATTATGGGTATGGTTGCGCCCTATTCCGGAAATTTTGTGGCACTTATATTTCATTAGAGGCTCATAGATAGGTGTCGACTCATGTGTAGTTCGGATTGCCTTGTCGACTGATTTTGTTGTATAGTCTCTCATCGCAGCTTGTCAGCTCGTACCTTATATATAGCTTCATGACAGCCTTGTCAGCCCATGTTATACATGTTCATGCCATTATCTGTCATTGTTGGTTGTTTAGGATTCATGTCTACCATTTATATTGATCTCTTTAGCCCTTATAGATAATAAGAAAGGTTAGATAAAATGTGCATTGGTGCTCGGCAGATATGGCTCGGGTTCCAGTCATTTCCCTTCAGTTTGGATGGTGACACGCACCTAAATCGAGGATGACTAAATGCAGATATTGAATGAAGGTTGGAGGGTATGCAGGGTCATGAGAGGGAGGACAGTGATTCCAAGAGGCATCGACGTACACGAGGATTTTGTGGTGTCCACATTCCGGCTACAACTCGTCATGGTAGAGGTTATATGAGTTGTCAAGTTCCCTCAACACTTCCATCTTCTAATGGTGCTCCAGTTGTTCTGAGGTCTCAGGTTGCACATTTTACTTAGCCACTTTCTAATGCACCTCCTGTACAGGGTGCCTTCAGCGGTCTGTCCATCCGACCAGGCTTGAGCCAGTCTCAGCAGTAATACCCAGCAAGAGATTGCTTTGAGTGCAGTGGTACCGGTCACATGGTTAGAGACTGCCCCATTCTCAAGAGGCATGCATCTCTACAGGCCACTCAAGCTCTACGGATTCAGTCAGGTCCACAGGCTTCTCAGTCCATTATTGTTTCCCCAGTTCCCGCTCCACTCGCACAACTAGATGAGGGTGGGGGACAGGTGGGTAGAGATCACCGTAGATGGGGAGGTCGGGCCAGATTCTATGCTTTTTTCGGGTAAGACAAAGGTAGTTTCTTCAGACATAGTCATTACAGGTATGGTTCCGGTGTGCCATAGGGATGCATCATTCTTATTTTATTCGAGATCCATTTATTCATATGTGTCATCTTACTTTGCTCCGTATTTGGATATATCTCGTGATTCCTTGAGTTCTCCTATTTATATGTCCACGCCTGTAAGATATTCTATTATTGTGGACCATGCGTATCGGTCGTGCTTTGTGGTTATCAGTGGTTTTGGGACCAGAATTAACCTATTATTACTTAGTATGGTAGACTTTGATGTTATCTTGGGCATTGACTGTTTGTCGCGCTCATGCTATTCTATATTGTCACGCCAATACTGTGATGTTGGTTATGCCAGGTTTTCCATGATTAAAGTAGAGGGATTCATTGGATTATGTTCCTAATAAGGTTGTATCATTTCAAAGGCTTATCTATCCTTTGTGAGAGATGTTAGTGTTGATACTACTCTATTGAGTTAGTTCCGATAGTGAGACATTTCCCAGATGTATTTCCACTAGATCTTCGGCATATGTCGCTCGATAGAGATATAGATTTTGCTATTGACTTGTTGCCAGGCACTCAACCCGTTTCTATTCCACTATATCGTATGGCCTAGTGGACTTGAAGGTGTTAAAGGAGCAGTAGCAAGAGCTTCTTGATAAGAATTTCATGAGGCCTAGTGTGTCGTCTTGGGGTGCTCCAGTCTTGTTTGTGAAGAAGAAGGATGGTTCTATGTGCATGTGTAATGATTACTGGCAGTTGAACAAGGTTACAATGAAGAAAATATATCCATTGCCACGTATTGATGACTTATTTGATCAGCTACAGGGTGCTAGAGTGTTCTCAAATATTGATTTGCGGTTAGGTAATAATCAGCTAAAGATTCGGGATTCAGATATTCTAAAGACTGCCTTTAGGACTCTGGTCACTACCAGTTCTTCGTGATGTCATTTGGGATGACCAACGTCCCAACAGAATTTATGCCCCTGATGAAGAATGTATTTTAGTCTTATCTTGATTCACTCGTTATTGTGTTTATTGATGGCATTTTGGTGTATTTCCGCAGTCAGGAAGATCATGAACAACATTTGAGTATCATGCTCCAGACCTTGAGGTTGAAGAAGTACCATGCAAATTCTCACAGTGTGAATTTTGGCTTGGTTTGGTGGTGTATTGGGTCATATGGTGTCGAGTGAGGGGACCAGGGTAGATCCGAAGAAGATTGAGGCAGTGCAGAATTGGTCCAAACCTTCTTCAGTTACTGAGATCAGGATTTTCCTTGGTTTGGCCGGGTTTTATCATCGTTTTGTAGAGGGTTTTCTCGTCTATTGTTGCACCTATGACCAGATTAACCCAGAAGGGTGCTCCTTCTAGTTGGTCCGAGGAGTGTGAGGCGAGCTTTCAAAATCTCAAGACTGCTTTGACTACAGCCCTAGTGTTGGTTTTACCTACGGGCTCGGGGTCGTATACTGTGAATTGTGATACATCACGTGTTGGCCTTGGCGCGGTGTTGATGAAAGACAATAGGATGATTCCTTACACTTCTCAACAGCTGAAGACCCAAGAAAATAATTATTTAGTCTGCGACTTTGTAAAGAGGGTTGCAAATGTGAAGTCAGGCTGGGTCAGCTGAAGACTCAAGAAAATGTGAGCCTTGCAAATGTGAAGTCAGGCTCACATTTGTAAAGAGGGTGGGGACTGGGTCAACTTTGCTTTTGCAAAGTGAAGTCCTCTGATGCGAATGGGGATGGTTTGCATTTGCGACTAAGGAGGGACTGAGGCAGACTCGCACTTGCGAGTCATTTGTTCCCATTTGTGGCAGCCTTAGTTCGCATTTGTGAAAAAATGGTCACATTTGCGATGGAAACATGCTGAGTTTTCGTTCGCATTTGCGAAGGATGGATCGTAATTGCGATCATCGCAATTGCAAACTTTGTGTCATATTTGCGATAACTGCAGCTGTGTAAAAGAAGGGAAAAGCGGGAATTTAGCTCATTCTTTCAAATTCGCAACCCTAATCTACTTTCTTTCAACTCATTGGCAAGTGACCTTAATATACTTTCTTCCTTAATTATGCATTACATTTCCTATGTTTTAACATCACATCTACGATTTTCATGGTAGAAATTGGTGATTTGGGTGGAATTAGGAAATTTTATGAATGTGGAATTTAGACCTTGAATTGAGATCAGATTTCGAAATAAATTACAACCGGGCTCAAGGGTGAATGGGTAATCGAGTTATGGTATGAATTTCGGATTTTGACGCGGGCCCGGGGTTAACTTTTGTTGACTTTTTCATTAAAAATCTAAATTGAACCTCTTTAATTCGTGGGTAGTTCCTAAGGCTTATTCTGAATCATTTGGTTAATAATTTGCTAGATTGGTTGGTTTGGAGGCTTTTTTTAAAAGGGAAGACTGTGATTGAACTTTGAGTCGATTGCGGAGCGATGTAAGTATCATGATTAACCTTGACTTGAGTCTTGAGGGGTTAGGAATTGTTTTCCTACCTGCTACGTGATATAATGTGTGGGTACAATGTATATGTTAGGTAACGGGTACTTATGCATTGTTGTGGGTGGAATCATGGGGGTAGAACTTATTGTCTTTGTGATTTATCGTCTTTCAATTATGATATCTATGCTTAGGATAGATTATTAATTATTTGAGGATTCTCTCCATACTTATTTTTTTAGAAATTACTGAGTATTTTTGGAAGTTCAAGTTGGTACCTTGGCACTCTATATTTATGGTAAATACAAATCACCATATTATTTGCCTTCTGAAGTTACAATATCTTGTTCTATGGTGTGGAAGTGTGTTAAAGCACAAGGGGTCATGTCGTGCCATTACATTTACCTCATTTATTGATTTATACAAAGTGAGGAAGAGATTTAAAGCACGAAGGGTGATGTCGTTCCATTTATGTCATTTATTCAGTCTATTGTGGTAAGGAAGAGAGTAGAAGCACGAAGGGTGATGCCGTGATATTTCATGTTACTTATGTCATCATTTATGTTAAGGATGAAAGTAAAAGCACGAAGGGTGGTATCGTGCCATTTTTATATCATCGGTTGATCTGCCTTCATTGTTGATGATTTGTATGGCTGTTATGTGATGTATTTATTGTAGCTTCCCCATTTTTGCATGTCCCCTCCCAATTTGTGTATTGTTAATCTCTGTGTTTGTTACTATTACATAATTTATTTCCTGCACAAGTTCTTTTACGTAGGTGTCATATTGTAGTCCCGTCACTACCTCGTCGAGGTTAGGCTTGATACTTATGTAGTATATTGGGTCGGTTGTACTCATACTAGACTCTGCACTTCTTGTTCATATTTAGGTGGCAGTCCCAGTGGCCGTCCGTAGATTGCTCGGGTCAGCTATTGAGTAGAGACTTAAGGTACAGGTGCTCGGCGTTCGTAACCCCTAAAGTCCCCTTATTATTTATTTAGCTGTGTATATTCGTTCAGATAGCTTTACATTATTCAGACCTTTATCTATACTATTCTAGTAGCTCCTGCACTTGTGACACCAGATCCAGGGTTGTACTTAGCTATTTTTTTTTTTTTTTTTTTTTTTAACTTTTTTGCTCTTTATTCTAGTATTATTTCAGTTTAATTGGTTTTAATCACTTAAATTTTTTAAAAATGGCTTAAGATATACTTTGACGTTTGCTTGCCTAACGAGTGCAATGTTAGGCGCCATCACGGTCCCGAAGGTGGAAATACCTGGTCATGACAAGTTGGTATAAGAGCTCTAGGTTACCTAGATATCACGAGTCACGAGCAAGCTTAGTAGAGTCGGGAGGATTAGTACGAAGATGTTTTCTCTTATCTTCTAGAGGCTACTAAGTTTAGGAACAATTTCATTTTTATTCATCTTTATCGCACAATTTTTATTCTATCATTGGTGATTGAACTCTTCTATTCTTGTTCTTTCACAGATGGCGAGAACACTTACTTCATCTACAGTTGGACAACAACTGGAGCCCACAGTGGCAGCTCCTAGTATGGGCAAAAGCCGAGGAAGAGGAAGGGCTCAACCTAGAGCTCGAGTAGAACCACTAGTAATGGAGCCTCAGGCAGATTTTGATGAGGAGATTCTAGCTTACACTGTACCTGTTGGAGTAGCTCAGGTCTTTGAGGGGTTCATATCCTTTCCAGTGCTTTAGGACGCTCAAGTCCATTGGGTGGGCCTCATGGAGAGTGTGGCCCAGATCGGTACATTTGTGGTAGCACCATCCATGTCTCAGGCTTGGGGAGGAG
Organism: Nicotiana paniculata; assembly: GCA_005239505.1. Taxonomy (NCBI): domain Eukaryota; kingdom Viridiplantae; phylum Streptophyta; class Magnoliopsida; order Solanales; family Solanaceae; genus Nicotiana; species Nicotiana paniculata. The sequence goes on from ML364681.1 coordinate 25,340, forward strand.
AAAAAACTCCCGCTACCCAAAATCCGGAGTAGATGGCTCCCAAGTATTAGACTCTAGCAGCCTTCCAGCTGGGGTAGTTCAGCCGGTTGTTGCGGCATAGGCCGGTGATAGGCTTGTCATGTCTTCTGAGGCTTTATTGAGATTGCACAAGTTTACCAAGCTATTTATATTCTTTTGAGGACCCACATGATTATCTTGACCGCTGTCATGGGTGCTGTGGAACATGGGAATAGTTGAGACCAATGGGGTCGATTTTGCTGTGTTTAAGATGACTTGTTTCACCAAGATTTGGTGGAGATATTATATGTTGATCGGACAAGCTGGGTCACCTGCACTTACTTGGGATCACTTTTCACAGTTCTTTCTAGAGAAGTTCATTCCTGTCACCCTGAAAGAGGTGTACCGTAGACAGTTTAAGCGTCTTCAGCAGGGGAGTATGACTGTCACTCGGTACGAGACCTGTTTTGTGAACCTAGCTCGTCATGCTATTATCTTGATTCCTATTGATAGGAAGAGAGTGAGGAGATTTATTCATGAACTAACTTAAACTATTATGCTACATAGGGCCAAGGAGACCGGGAGTGATATTTTCTTCCAAACGGCTACAAATATTGCTAGGCAGATCAAGGTGGTTCTTACTCAGGACATGGGGAAGGTGTCTGATAAGAGACGTCATCATTTTAGTGGGTTTGGTATAGTCCATCCTCCCTGACCGTTACAGTCAGTTCTCAAGGAATCTCATAGTTATTCAAGAACTAGTGGTCCTAATATGTCTCATCCCTACCAGCTAGCCTACAGTGCACCACCAGCTCCTATTAGTGCACCTCTGTTCCAAAGTTATCAGGATGGTTACCCAGGTCGATAGCCAATTCCAAGGTCAGCAGTCACAATAGCCGAGGGCCTGTTATACTTGTGGTGATCTGAGGCATATTGCTAGATTTTTCCCATGGGCACCGGGCAGGACGTACAACAATGTTCTCATGCCATGATTTCATTACCGGTTTCTCCACAAGCCTCTCATCTAGCTTGAGGCAGGGGTCAAGAAAACAGAAGTGCAGGTCAGGCTGCTAGAAGTGGGGGTCAGGCCGTTAGAGGTGGAGGCCAACTAGTTAGAGGCCGTCCTAGAGACATGGTTAAGAGTGGTGGGGCCCAACCCTGATGTTATGATTTCCCAGCTAGACCCGAGGCCGGGTCTTTTGATTCCATTATCACAAGTATTGTACCAGTTTGCCATAAATATTCTTTAGTTCTATTTGATCCGGGATCTACTTATTCCTATGTGTCGTCCCATTTTTCTTCATTTCTTGTTGTGTCTCGTGATTCTTTGAGTGCTCATGTGCATGTGTCCACACCTGTGGGAGATTCTATTATTGTAGATTGTGTCTATCACTCGTGTGTGGTTACCATTGGGAGTCTTGAGAGTAGCGTAGATCTCCTACTTCTTGATATGGTAGATTTTGATGTCATCTTGGGTATGGAGTGGCTGCCACCTTATCATGCTATATTGGATTATCACGCCAAAACGATGACCATATCTATGGGTTGCCTCGAATAGAATGGAGGGGGACTCTTGGCCATTTTACCAAGGGGCTTACCTCTTATGTAAAGGCTCGACATATGGTCAAGAAAGGGTGTCTAGCTTATTTGGCTTATATTCGCGATTCTAGTGCAAAGGGTCCTTCCATCGGTTCAAAAGTTGTTTGTGAGTTTCTAGAGGTGTTTCCAGCAGATCTACCAGGGATGCTACCCGGCAGAGCTATGGACTTCTTTATTGATTTGGCTCCAGGCACTCAGCCCATTTCTATTTCTCCATACCAATAAAGAAAGGATTCATTGTAATGAATCCATTATCAAGAAATCAAGGTGATGCATAATATACAGGGTGATTGCATATGAGTTGCGGCAGTTGAAGGTTCATGAGAAGAATTACAGTTTTCCTGACTTAGAATTGGAAACCATTGTTCATGCGCTGAAGATTTTGAGGCACTATTCTTATGGCGTGTTGTGCAAGGTATTCTTAGATCATTGGAGTAACCAGTATTTATTCAAACAAAGGAATCTCAACTTGAGGCAGAGGAGGTGGTTGGATATGTTGAAAGACTATGATATCATCATTATGTATCACTCGGGAAGACCACTGTGGTGGCATATGCCTTCAGTAGGAAGGCTGTGAGTATGGGTATCCTTGCGTATATTCTAGTTGGTGAGAGGTTGCTTGCATCAGATGTTCTGGATTTGGCCAATTAGTTTGTGAGGTTAGATATTTTAGAGGCCAGTTGTTTTCCTTGTACAATCACTCGGTCTTCCTTGTATGAGCGCATCAGAGAGCGTCAATATGATGACCTCATTTTCTTGTCCTTAAGAACACAGTGTTGCATGGTGGTGCCAAGGAGGTTACTATTGGAGATGATGGGGATTTGAGGATGTAGGGTCGCATTTGCGTGCTCAATGTAGATGGACTTCATGAGTTGATTCTTGATGAGGCTAATAGTTCCTGGTATTTTATTCATTCGGGCGCCGCCAAGATGTATCCAGACTTGCGGTTGTATTTTTTGTGGAGAAGGATGAAGAAGGATATAGTTTCATATGTGGCGTGGTATCTAAATTGTCAGCAAGTTAAGTACGAGCATCAAAGGGCTGGTGATTTGTTTTAGAATTTAGAGATTCCTGAGTGGAAGTGGAAGTGTCACTATGGATTTTGTTGTTGGACTCCCATGGACTCAGAGCAAGTTCGATGTGGTATGGGTCATTGTAGGCTGGTTGACCAAGTCAACACATTTTATTCTAGTGGTAGTTACCTATTCATCAAAGCAGTTAGCTGAGATCTACATCCGCGAGATCGTGCGTCTTCACAGTGTGCCTGTGTCTATCATCTCTAAGCAAGGTACGCAGTCCACCTTGCACTTTTGTAGGGCAGTACAACACGATTTGGGCAAGCAGCTTGAGTTGAGCACAACATTTCATCCCTAGATGGACGGGCGGTGCGAGTGCATTATTCAGATATTTTAGGATATGCTTCACGCTTGTATTATGGATTTTGGGGGTTCTTGGGTCAGTTCTTTCCACTTTCAGAGTTTCCTTACAACAAAAGCTACAACTCGATTATTCAGATGGCTCCCTATGAGGCATTATACGGGAGGCGGTGTCGTTCGCCAGTTGGATGGTTCGAGCAAGGGGAAGCTCGGTTGTTAGACACAGAGCAGGATGCCTTGGATAAGGTGTGTTACACCCCATGTTTTCGCATGTGGAAGTATGCCATAAGTAAATTGATGTAAGACCGGAAATGAGATGTTACATTTTGTATATTCGTAAGTTAAAGTTTTGTCATAAGCTAATCGACGTAAGTTTAGGAATGAGATTATTTTAAGATTATAAGCATTATGCTATTTCAAACAAGTGATGAGTAAAATCGTGAAGGTGAGAGGGTCAGAAAATCAAAGAAAATGAATATTCGTCAAAGTTTGACATGTTGGGGCCCGAGCTAAAATTCCCCGTATTTATGGACTAGTGCCATACAAGGTACCACATGAACATAATAGTAAGGTGTATAAGGTGTGTTAAAAGTGAGCAGTATTTTAAGTAATTGGGGATAATGTTTAATTATGTGAATAATTGGTTAATTATTGGGTAATGGGACATTACCTAGTTAATTAATAATTAGTGATGGACTAATTGAAGTCTTTGGATAAAGACTAAAGCAAAAACGTGGCAGCAAGCCACTTCTTAAATACATGACTCTTAGTCATTTTTGGTAGGTGGAAAAGTAATGTTTTAATTACATAACACCTCATCTCTAATATCTTGAGTTTTTGGTAGGTGGCAAAGTAATAACCTCATTTCTAACATCTTGAATACAAAGACTACAATCAGACCGGACCATTTGCACATTAGCAATTCCTACAAAATATTCCTAACATATTCAATGAAAGTTCTTACAAAATCATCAACCAATTCCTACAAAATAAATCCAACGAGATTCCTTAGCACATTAGCAACGTGAGATTTTGCGCTAAGGGAGTACAATGCAACCTTTTCCAAGAATATCATACGGATTTTTCCCTACCCATGTATGTTAAGGCTATTCTTTCTTTCATGTTGTCATGATCCATACAATACAAACGAAACGAGCAAATGCAAAAATTCCATAAATGACTCTATTTGTAGAAATGCTAAAGATTCTTATATTCTTGATTCCCCATATGTCTTATTATTCTATCTTTCGTTCATGGGTTACAGAAAATACGTAAGTTGAAAAGTTTTACTTCATGATATTGTTCAAAGGCATAATGGTCTTATGACATTTCGAGAGATTTATTGACGTACCTCTCATGCATTGTATTCATTTATACATGTACACTGACCCATGAGCAAATAGTGTTATATATGCATATATATGTATATTATATGTATATGGGATATGGGAAAAAGGATACGTTGTTATATACGCACCACCACCTGATCAGTTGGTATCTGTTGATGATTTGCCCACAGTGACCGAGATGATATGATGGGATGCCCTCAGAGGCTTGATGATGTCATGAATGTATATACCCATGCATGTCATGACATTTATATGCATATGCATGATATTATAATATTAAATGATTCTCAGAGCTATTCAGATATACATGTTGAGTCTTTTACTCCATGTTTCTCTCACGTCCCTTTTGCCCGGGGATGTTGTGTTTCATGCCCGCAGGTTGCAATAGACAGGTCGAAAGTCCTACGAGTAGGCTATTAGCTCAGTGGAAGATGTTGGTGTGCTGCAGTTGCTCTGGAGTTACTTGTATGGTCAGTATGATTTAGACGTGTATTATTTGGTATAGCGGGGCCTTGTCCCGACCTTTATGATAAGTATTTACTGTTAGAGGATTGTAGATAACGATCATGTATACAGATAGTTGTATGGCTTTGTCAGCCTATATTTTGACTATATAATGTATCACATTTGCCTTATAGGCCTGTATGTCACAAGTATGAGTTTCTATATCAGATGGGGTCATTCTACGTCGGGTATTCCCTCGTGTTTACTTTGGTGATGTCATGACGCCTCTTCTGGCCCACTTACCTATGATGATGTAATAAGAAAGATACGTTGCGTTGGTACTCGGTGAGTAAGGTACCGGGTGCCCATTGCGGCCCATCGGTTTGGGTCGCGACAAAAGTGGTATCAGAGTAGTTCTGTCCTAGGGAGTCTATAAGTTGTGTCTAGTAGAGTCTTTTTTATAGATGTGTTGTGCACCACACTTGTAAGCAGGATTCTACATGGCATTTAAGACTGTCACTCTTTCTTCTTACTCTAGATCGTGTGGTAGAGCTCAGTTGTAAGAACTCAATTTACTAAACTCTATCTTATTCATAATACGGCGATGCCTACATCTAGAAAGACGGTTGATAAGAGATTGCATGTGGCTGTGAAAGAGTTGAGTCAGAGGAACTCGATTTTTGCATCATGCTTATAATGGATAAACATGAGACATTCAACAGATCATGAGTATACTAAAGATGGGTAAGCTTCTTGATAAGGATCCCTAAGGCAAGAATGCCTGTCCACTCTTACGGTAAAAAGGAATAAGAGAATCGGAAGGTAGACACAAGTTTCAACAAGTAAAAGAAGCAAGGTGAAGAAGGGTACAAGGTGCCTAGTTAATGAAGTTTAACAGTATTTACAAGCCAAGCAGAGAAATATAAGCATTTTGAGCTACCTTCAATTGTAACAAAGGTATGTGCAATCGGCCATACTGATCTCAGTTATACCTTATGGAAGCTAACAAGTGTAGTTAAGAGAAGGACAGGATATCAGGATCCGACTGGGGTTAGGGTAACCTAAATTACTGAATGGCTTGCTTGCGTTAGTTGACATTTCCATAGGATATTGCAATGTTGTAATAGATCTCCTTGTGAGACACCCAGATTGTGCACTCTAAAATGGTACAACTGGATATGAGTACTACAAAGATAGGCACTGGAAGCCTTGAATAGATAAATATTACCTTAGTGTGGCTCGCGTCCCTAGTAGAGCGAGAATGTTAAGCAACCCGAGAGCCACTGGATGGAGCAAAAGGGAGCTAAAAGCAAATGAATGCCGTGTTTGAATTTTCAGCATAAAGTGATAGACATAAATGTTAGCGGGAAATAAGAAAAGAGTTAATGAAGCATTATGAGTATGATGTGTTACATGAATGACAACGGTAATAAAAAATAAATGTATTACAAAGTCTATAGTTAAGTGAATGAAGAGACGAAAGGTGACAAGCCGTAATACAACAAAAGAGTATAGGCCACACTGTCATATCCTCATTTCGATAAACAAGTTCGTGACTCTAACATAATTACCAAAAGGAAAAAGTTATACCCCAACCTAATAAAACTCAGTATGGGCTGGTGAACAAGGTAAATTAAACATGAATTAAGGACTGAGTGATTTGATAATAGTCAGCATCAGGAGAATTTCAGATTGCGTTCCGGAGATAATATAATGGACAACAGAAGAGGATTCAAGAGAAAGTTTTAGAAGGGTCATTCAGGAAGACGGTTCCCTAAAGCAAGAAATATGAGCAAAGTTAAGCTTAAGGGACTGTATGTGTCAATTACACTAAGTGTCACCATCGCAAGTAAGGTATTTTGTTATCCTTGGTATAGAAGGATTACCACAAGGCGAGTAAGGGTCATCGATGATGTGAAAGGACGCCAAAGATGAAGAGGTAAAACATCTATAGGTAGACCGTCATAACTCCAACTCTTGGTACTCCCCTAAAGGGGAGAATATGGAGTGATGTGGCATTAAGTCAAAATTAAGTGGTTCTAGTAATTATGGAATGGTAAAGGAAGAATGCGATAAAAAAAATAACAAGGGATGAGATTGCACTTATTCAAAGCCTACAGATATGCTATGATTTCAGAACATTATGCAAACACGACGTCAAGGAAAGGAAGTACGGGTGCCTGCCCAAGATATTATTGATAGATAAGGAGCCAATGCAAGACGTAAGTTACGACAAAGGAAATAACCCAAGAAATATTACGCGGAATATTGATATGAGAATGGGACAATGAGTAGTTAGTAATTAATTCAGGAAGAGCCTAGTTAAGGAAAAATAGGAGGTTAATGACGAGTCTGCAAATTTTTCAAGATAAACATAGTAAAACCCAATATAGTGAATTCAGCCTCGTAGTAATGTCATTGTAATACTTGAGAAATATTCAGCTAGGAGTTGGGATGGTTAAAGATACCGTATGAGTATTACGGTAATAAAAGAAAGTACTACTGGGAAGACAATCAAAATATCATTTCTGTATGCGGCTAAAATCGGAGGGCCTGGTTTTATAGCCATTCGACACTCAGAAGGATCGAAGGCCCAAGTTTTGGTATCGAGGGGCATATCGGAGGTCCTTGACCTCGAGGCAATCCATATTGAAGGTCCTGGACCTCGAGGCAATCAATATCGAAGGTCCTCGACCTCGAGGAAATACATATCAAAGGTCCTCGACCTTGAGATAGTGCATATCGAAGGCCAACATAGAAAGGCGGGAAATTCCCAAGGGGCACATGTTGAAATCTGACAAGACACACAAAATAGTAAAAGCCTGTACCGTGGCATTAAATGGATGTACCAGCCATATCTCTTTACATTAATTAGGCATATACTATTTTGGGACTCCCCCTCATATATAAAGGGGACCCCAGTCACTTTGTAACATATATGATATTCAATACAAGAAAAAAGAACATCCCCTGCTCCTTAGCTAAAACATTCTCTATAATTGTTTCTTTGATTTATTGCTTCTCATTTATTGTGTTCTTGAATTAATCTTCATTCATTGATCGTTATTGACCATAAATAGGCCATCCTTAAGGTATTAAATAATGTTATACTATTATCAATATCCCCTAGTCAAGATTTTAAAGCTCGACCCCGAGGCCTTTCCGACCACCCTCGAGACCGGTCTCCCTGTTACCCGGTTTGCATAATTTTGTTCCTTTCGCTCTTATTTAATTTTTCTCACTTCATACTCAGGAGCTACTGCCTAAAAAAGTGGTATTAAAATATATCACATATTTTTAGAACCAGATAATCAAATATAATTGTAATTACCATTTTCAAGGTAAACAGTTTGGCGCCCACCGTGGGGCAAAAAATGTAGTGATTGTTTCAGTGTTGATTTTCTAAAAACACAAGCTATTCTTCACACTTTTTACTGTCCAAGAATCTGTGATTTCAGTCCAGAAAATGTTTAAATCAGTAAATGCACATGAAAACAACGATCCTAAAGATGAAAGACCGCAATAGCCCGTGCTCAAACGGGACAAAGTGCCCACCGTCACGAAAAAACGAACTCAAAGTTGTATACCTAAAGGAATTATTTTGTTCAAAGAGGAAGAAGTCGAAGCCTTGTCCCAACCACATAATGATGCGCTGGTAATTTCTTTCCTCCTGAATAACATTCAAATTAAGTATGTGCTCGTGGATCCATTTAGCTCGATCAATATAATCATATTTGGGGTAGTGGAGGAACTCAAGCTGCTTGACCAAATTGTACCCGATTCTAGAGCCCTCAGAGGGTTTACCAGGGAGAGGGAAACGATGAAGGGGGAAATCATCCTCCCAGTCGACGTATCCGGTACAGTTCGGGGACCCAGGTTTCATGTCCTTGAGGGAGACACGAGATACAACACCCTACTTGGAAGGCCATGGATACACGGCATCAGGGCGGTACCATCGACTCTCCACCAGATGTTGAAACGCCCAACCACATATGGAATAAAAATAGTGTATGGTGAGCAGCACGCGACAAAGGAAATGTTCGCAGTACATGACAAGGCGCCAGATCCCATGTATCTCACATCGGAGGGGTCACAATAAAAACAAGACCCCGAGGATGACGAGGAGGATTTCCTCACCCCTCGAACCTTCGCTGCCCCTGAATAATCGGACACAACAAAATCGACGGTCGAAGAGCCGGAGCAAGCTTTTTTGATGAAACACCTACCAGATTGAAAGGTATACCTAGGAATGGGGTTAACCCCGAACTCAGGAAAGAAATCATTTAATTCCTTTTTGATTGCTTTGCTTGGTCCCCTTTAGACATGACAGGGATATCCCCGGGAATAACCACCCATCGACTAAGCGTCGACCCTAAGTTCAAGCCAGTGAAGAAAAAAAGGAGGCATCAGTCCGAGTTAAATTACGCGTTCTTCAAACACGAGGTAACAAAACTCCTCAAAATAAGGTCCATCAGGGAAGTAAAATATCCCGAGTGGTTGGCCAATGTAGTAGTTGTCCCCAAGAAAGGGAACAAATTAAGGATGTGCATAGATTATAAAGACTTAAATAAAGCATGCCCGAAAGATTCATTCCCGCTTCCCAACATCGATCGATTGATCCATGCCACAGATGGCCACGATATTCTGACCTTTATCGACGCCTACTCCGGGTATAATCAAATTCAAATGAACCCTTAAGATAGGGAAAATACTTCGTTCATCACAAAGTATGGCACATACTACTACAATGTAATTCCCTTCGGGATAAAAAACGCAGGGACCATGTACCAGCGCCTAGTTAATAAGATGTTCGAACATCAAATAGGAAAATCCATGGAAGTTTACATTGATGATATGCTGGTTAAGTCTCTGTGCGTAGAAGACCATTTGACTCATTTGCAGGAAACTTTCGACATCCTTAGAAGTTACAACATGAATCTCAACCTCGAGAAATGCGTCTTCCGCGTAGGTTCAGGAAAAGTTTTAGTCTTTATGGTATCAAACATGGGAATTGAAATCAACCCCGACAAAATCAAAGCCATCGAAGAAATCACGATGGTGAATAACGTATAGGCCGTACAGCGGTTGACCGGACGGATAACGGCATTAGGTCGATTCATCTCGAGGTCATTATATTGGAGCCATCACTTTTTCTCCCTACTCAAAAAGAAAAACAACTTTGATTGGACTCCGGAGAGCCAGTGCGCCTTGGAGGAATTAAAAAAGTATCTCTCAAGCCTGCCTTTGCTCCACTCCCCAAAGGAGGATGAAACACTGTACTTGTACTTAGCAGTATTCGAGGTAGCGGTAAGTGGTGTGTTTGTTTGAGATAAACAAGGTACGCAATTCCCTGTCTACTATGTAAGTCGAACCCTGGGAGATGCTGAATCCATGTATCCACACTTAGAAAAATTGGCTATTGTATTAATAAGTGCATCTCGAAAATTGGAACCCTACTTTAAAAGCCACCATTATTGTGTTTTAAAAGCATATCCTCTCTGAAATATATTGCATAAGCCTGAATTGTCAGGCCGGCTGGCCAAGTGGACCATCAATCTCGGGGGGTAAGATATCGAATATCAGCCCCAGACAGGTATCAAGCCCCAACTTTTGGTGGACTTCATGGATAACTTTACGCCCGCGCTTGTGCCCGAGGTAGAAAAATAACTTCTACTAGCAACGGCCGCATCATCGGGGGTATGGACTCTATTAATCGACTGTGCCTCGAATGTGAAAGGATCCGGGCTCGGCATAGTTCTGAAGCCACCTGTAGGTGGCTTTATTAGACAATCTATAAAAACTACAAAGTTGACTAACAACGAAGCCGAGTATGACGCTATGATTGCAGGTCTCGAGTTAGCCAAAGGTCTGGGATCAGAAATCGTCGAAGCCAAATGTGATTCCCTCCTGGTATTAAATAAGCCAAACAGAAGCTTTGAGGTTCGAGAGGACAAGATGTAACGGTACCTAGACAAACTTCAAAGAACTTTTTATTGTTTCAATGAATGTACTCTGGTCCACATACCTCAGGAGGAAAACATCAAGGTTGGTGCACTTGCAAACCTAGGATTGTCCGTCAAAGAAGATGATGTACTCCCCGGGGCTGTCGTTCAACTATCCAAATCGGTGATCAAAGAAGGCCATGCCGAAATCAACTCCACCAGCTTGACATGGGATTGGAGGAACAAATATATCGACTATTTGGTAAGTGGGAAGCTACCCACAGACCCAAAAAAATCAAGGGTCCTTAGGACTAGGGCATCCCAATTTTTACTCGACGAGAATGGAGATCTACACAGAAGAACCTTCGATGGGCCCCTAGCAGTATGCTTAGGACCACGAGACACTGATTATTTTCCCCGAGAAATCCACGAGAGCACCTGCGGAAATCACTCTAGTGCCGATTCTTTAATTCAAAATATGATCAGAGAAGGTTACTACTTGGACAACATGGAGAGGGACATCAAAGAATTCGTCTGAAAATGTGACAAATGTCAAAGATTTGCACCAATGATCCACCAACCCGGTGAACAGCTGCATTCAGTCTTATCACCATGGCCATTCATGAAATGGGGAATGGACATAGTCAGCCCCCTACCAACGGCACCAGATAAAGCTATATTTATTCTATTTATGACTGACTATTTTTCAAAATGGTCAGGCCAAGTCCACTAATAAGACCATTATTCAAAACATGAAAAAGAAGTTAGAAAATGCAAAAGGAAAGTGGAGAGAAATGTTGCCCGAGGTGCTATGGGCATATCGAACAACCTCTAAATCAAGCACATGAGAGACACCGGTCTCCTTAGTATACGGGACCGAGGCTTTGATACCGGTCGAGGTTGGAGAACCAAGAGCCAGATTACGACATGACACCAAAGACTCAAACATCGAGGCCATGAATACGGCCCTAGAACTATTAGATGATAAGTGAGAAGCTTCACTGATCTGAATGGCCACCCAAAAGAAAAGAATCGAAAGATACTATAATCGAAGAGTAAACCTCCGACATTTTGGAGTCGGGGACTTAGTCCTAAGGAAAGTCACCCAAAGCACTCAAAACCCTAATGAAGGGAAGCTAGGACCAAGCTGGGAAGGAATATACCGCGTCCTCGGAGTAATCGGCAAAGGGTCCTACAAGTTCGGCACCATGGAAGGCGAGCAACTTCCAAACCATTGGAACATATCGATGTTCAAGCGTTATTATTGCTAACGTACAATCCTCTCCATCTTTCCTTCAAGTTTTACACTAACCAAATGCGCAGGTATGTGATTAAAAGGAATCAAAGCACCCCTCATCTCGGAGGCCTTAAGTTATAAAGCATGTGTTGCACTCTTTTATCCCAAAATGGTTTTTACCGGAGAGGTTTTTAACGAGGAAACATCCATATGCTACCTAAGGATAACTCACCGAGTATTCAAGGCTTCCCTTCGATCAACATCGAATACTGATGGGCATCCCACCAGGAGATCACTGAAATAAGCCAATGAGGGTCTCGATAAGAGAATGATGTATTGGACCAAGCGGTCGAATGAACCGTGTCCACATAGAATAATCGAACCCTCGATGGTAAAAAAATGTATACTTGTACCAAGTAATCAGTGAACTACCTTCTATCATCAAAACATTTCGCACATCAAAGAAGTTTTCTATTTTCAAAAAAGACAGCCCCAGGGCAAAAAATTTATCAAGCACTCAGGAACTATCCTCAACAGTCACTCCATCGAGTCGCCAAAAAATCGAATCTGTATGACCTCAGGACAGGTAACTTCGAGATCATAAGACCTCCTCGAGGCAACATCAACTCCGACTCGAGGACTGCCCCCCACCAGTCGGCTCATCAGGTTATCAAACTCGAAGTCGTAAGACCTCAGGGCAGGTAACTTCGACCTCATAAGCCCTCCTCGAGGCAACATCAACTCCGACTCGGGGACTGCCCCCCGACCATCGGCTCATTAAGCTATCTAATCCGAATCCGTAAGACCTCAAGGTAGGTAACATTGAGCTCATAAGCCCTCCTCGAGGCAACATCAGTTCCGACTCGGGCGATGCCCCCCACAGTCGGCTCATCAGGTTATTAAACTCGAAGTCATAAGACCTCAGGGTAGGTAACTTAGAGCTCATAATCCCTCCTCGAGGCAAAATCAATTCCAAGTCGGGGACTGCCCCCAACCATCGGCTCATAAAGTTATCGAATCAGAAGCCGTAAGACCTCAGGGCCGAAAAGTTCAAACTCATAAGCCCTCCATGAGGCAATATCAACAGCATAAACCCTCCATGTGACAATATCAACTCTAACTCAAGGTCTGACCTCCACAGTCAACTCATAGCCGTAAGATCTCAGGGCCGGCAACTTTAACTCGTAAGCCATCCACGAGGCAACATTAAAACTATAAGACCTTAAGCAATGTTGTACCAACCTAAAGCGTAAGAGCCCAACTCGCCAGCAACATTAAAGGTTGTACCAACCTAAAGTGTAAGAGCCCAAGTTGCCAGCTAGTCATACCGATCTAAAGCGTAAGATCCCGAGTCGCCAGCTAGTCGTATCGACCTTACGCGTAAGATCCCAAGTCGCTAGTTACAGGTCATACCGACCCAAAGCATAAATCCCATATCAAAGGCAATGCTATATATCGAACTTGTAAAACCCAAAAGGCATACCCTTGATATAGACTCCATGGATATCTCACTCGGGGACTAAAAGGCTACGATCAAATGTAATGACCACTGTCATAAGGTTGCGGCCAAACTAACGCAACTCGAAGATGTCCGACTGTTTCCATAAAATCACAGGCGGAATCGGTTAAAGGTTGTGCCAACCTAAAGCGTAAGAGCCCAAGTTGCCAGCTACATTAACGGTTGTACCAACCTAAAGCGTAAGAGCCCAAGTTGCCAGCTAGTTGTATCGACCTTACGCGTAAGAGCCCGAGTCGCCAGCTATCGGTCATACTGACCCAAAGCACCTCAGGGCCAATATGAAAACCTAAGGGTCGTTAAGCTCGAGTCGAAACCCGAATCGGAGACTAATCCCGATACGGTTAACTAAAGCGCCTCAGGGCCAAAAGAGCATAAGAGCCCGAGTCGCTCGCTACATTAAAAGTCGTACCAACCTTACGTGTAAGATCCCAAGTCGCCAGCTACAGGTCATACCGACCCAAAGCGCCTCAGGGCCAATATGAAAACCTGAGGACCGTTGAGCTTGAGTCAAAACCTGACTCAGTGACTAAGCCTAACACGGTTAGCTAAAGCGCCTCAGGGCCAAAAAGGTGTAAGGGCCCAAGTTGCCAGCTACACCGAAGGTCGTACCTACCTAGAGCATAGGGATCCGAGTCGCCAGCTTAAAGAGCCTCAGAGCCAATTTATAACCCCAAGGGTTTCATCTCATAGTCCAATACATCGGGATAACTATCGACAAGTAAATAAAACCAAAGAATCTTTCACATATATGTGTGCATTACAAGTACATATTTACAACACTCCCATAAGAGTCTTATGCAAAAAAACAAAACAGAAAATCTAGTCTACTCTCGGGACCAGCTCTCTCAAAGGCCCTTTAGGTCAGCTCCCACGACGACCTTCAAATATCAGCATCAATTGAAGAAGAAAGGAAAAACTTGATATCGATCTCATTCGCCTCGGCATGATTTATCTCTTTCGAGAAGTCAAAGCCCCTAGCATGTACTTCTTCAAGGGACTCCCTCCGAGACTTGCATCGATCATATACATCGCCCCTCACCTCTCTGTTAAAAGCTCCTCTTAGCTCAACACGAGCATCGACAACATCTTTCAAATAAATGGCCACCTTCCTATCGACCTTCGCTCAAGACTTCTCCAGTTTCAGCCCGAGCGATCACAACCTCAACCTTCCTATCTAGAAGACTAGTCTTGAGCTTGGCAATCCTGCTCGACTAAATTCAATTGTTTTCTCGGGCATTGCAAAGTCGTATCTCGAGGGAAGCAGCCTTGGCCAAAGCATTCTTTTGACTCAAGGACCGAACCCCCTACGGTCAGCTGTCGACTATCTCCGATCACTCATCAAGAGCAGAGACCTAAGGGTTTATTTGAAGTCCAAATTTTCGGACCAATCAACAACATGCATCACAGTCTATTCCAAAAAGCAAAGAAAAGACGAGAAATGACAAAGAACATACGTCTTTATCTATAGTGAAGGTTCACAGAGTTGTATTTACAAGGCTCATGCCTGGATCCCTTACACAAAGAGAATAATGAGTTAAAACCTAATCTACTGTCTGCCTTAGCCTACTCTATCTCTTCCGAGAAACCGAAGCCCTTATCATTAATCTCCTCGAGGGTCTCCCTCCGAGATTTGCATCGGGTATGCTCGTTGCTTCTTCGTTCTCGATCGGAAGTCTCCCCCTCAACTCCTTCTAAGCATCATTAGCGTCTGTAAGACAGTGCCCATTCCCTTCGGTGTGTTTTCCAACATCTCAAAAATGGGTTTTCGAACCAAGAACAGTTTTGGCTACACTTTTGTCAGTATCACAACAAGGCATGCTGCCCCCCGAACTAGGAAAGCACTCAATGACTTCAAGTGGGATGATATTAGAACTCCCACAGGAATTTTTGCCTAAAAATACAACATATATGTGAATTTACTTCGACTCGGATTCAGGGAAAAAAAGAATTCGTGAAATATTTTCCAACATCGAGATTTATCAGCGACACGAGGGAGTATCTTCGAGTTATCTTCTCTCCGCCAAGGAATGGCCCAACATGCTCTATAGATAGCTATGTCTCCGTCATATGGGGGGATTTTGGCTTGCACCTACTTCTCCCAATGTAAATCAACCTTCGCCTTTTCAATATTGATCACTTGACCATCACACCTAGGCGTGGGCTCGCATCGGTCCGCTACCAATAAAGATTTATCAGCCTCAAGATCAGATGACGTTTTATAGGGTCCAAGGAGGCACTCCTCAACGCAAGGGGGAACTACCATGTCGCTCTTAGAAGAGCGTGAACAAGAAGGGGTTTTCTCTTTTTGAGAGACCATTTTAGAAGTTTTTTCCATGACTATGTTAACAATTAAGAATAAGAAGAAGAAAACTGGCGAAGAGATGAAAGCGAAAGCTGCTAAGAAGAGGTTTAAAGATGTTATAAAGGGTGATAATTTGAAAAAGAAGGTTTGGAGTATTTATAAAGGTTTTTCCAAGCGTGTTGGAGAGGTTGAAAGGGAGGAAAATGGCGGTTCAGAGGCTTTTGGAGAACCGTGCTATGTGCAACCTTTCTACCACATCAGCTGATGACCTCACGTGACTGACGTCATGATGAAGATATCGAAGAGCTAACAATTCTAGACCAATCCTTATCATTTCATTCTAAGGAACGTGGGGACTATCTATATGTGGTGAAAATTTGAGAGCTCGATTTTTTGGTCATTTCGACTCTCAGAAGGCTCGACCTCGAGGCAATCCATATCGAAGGTCCTCGACCTTGAGGCAATCCATATCGAAGGTTCTCTACCTCGAGGAAATACATATCAAAGGTCCTCGACCTCAATATAATGCATATCGGAAGCAAACATAGAAAGGCGGGAAATTCCCAAGGGGCACATGTTTAAAGCTGACAAGACACAAAAAATAGTACAAGCCCATACTGTGGCATTAAATGGCTGTATCAGCCATATCTCTTTACAAACGCATGTACTATGTTGAGATTTCCCCTCATATATAAAGGGGACCCTTGTCACTTTGTAACATATATGATATTCGATACAAGAAAAAAAAACATCCCCTGCACCTTAGCTAAAACATTCTCTATCGTTGCTTCTTTTATTTATTGCTTCTCATTTATTGTGTTCTTGAATTATTATTTATTGGTTGCTCATTATTGATCATAAATAGGCCATCCTTAAGGAATTCATTATTGTTATACTGTTATCAATAGTCCCTAGTCAAGCTTCTAAAGCTCGACCCCGAGGCCTTTTCGAGCACCCTCGAGGTCGGTCTCTCCGTTACCCGGTTTGCATAATTTTGTTCCTTTCGCTCTTATTTCATTTTTCTCACTTCATACTCAGCATCTACTGCCTAAACTTCTTGTATTAAAATAGATCATGTATTTTTAGAACCACATAATCAAATATAATTATTATTACAATTTTCAAGGTAAACAAGTTCAGTAGCAACTCTACAAGCACAGGGCGTGGAAGTAAGTAACTAGGAATAATTATTGGTTAGGAAGGATATCAAAAGGTCCGTCGAATATAAAAATGTAGTAAGCTCACAACTTTACAAGAGTTAGAGGATCCTCCCTAAATACTACAATGAAAGACTAGCTACGGAAGTAAGGAAGAAGTCTTCAACCTAAGCTCAGTAACCTAAGGAGGAAATGGTTTTATAACAACAATATCACAACAACAGTGTATGCACTCCATAAGAAAATGGCACCTACCGCGGCTAATGAACGGGAAGTAACCAGAAGTGATATTCAAGATCATATGATTTTATTGAATTCCAATATATGGGGGCACTAAGGTAAGCTAAATATGCATGTAACAAGGGGGCAGAAAGACCAAGGAAAGTAATTGCTTACATTTAAAGAAAGCTGAGAAGGAACAAAAAGAATTATTCGATTAGTGACCCAGAGTACGTTACATTATGAACGTACTTAAGAGTTCATAGTATTATCCATGCAACATATATGTTGACAATCATACAGTCGTAGAAGACTCTGATATAAGTTAAAAGAAAGAATTGAGTCCAGGTCATAGAAAAAGGATTGAATTGTTAAAGGATTGTATCGTGGATAGCGTCCATGAAAGTCTAAAGGAATAACTAATACCATGAGCCGCAGATCGGAAGATAGCTTAAGCTTACATGAAGGTTAATCATAGGGAAGTGGAAAGTAAAGAGTTACACCAACTAAGTAAATCAGGAGCCTGATTATTGGACCAAGAAAATTATAGACCTCGTGATTGAGAACATTACAGGATCACTCTTAAATATCAGAGGTACAAAAGAGATAGTACAGTATCCATATTCTATAATGGTTGTACGATAAATCCAGTTAAAAGAGTACCAGCCGCATAAGAAGTCAGTATGAAGCTCTCACCGAATTGTGTACGCACTAGAGGTGCAAGTATGATAATACGACTTCAAGTTGGGGATATGCATCATACATATGTGGAAGGAAGGTTATGGGAGAGATTGAAAAATGTGAGGCGATATTTTAAGGTAAGTAAAGTAAAGGTGAACTCCATACGAGATACTCAAAGGCAGAAGGTTGTGAATAGTCCATATTTTGGATAGAAGGCTAGAAACAATGGGATTCAGTATCTAGGAATGATTGCAGCATCGTCAGTGACATATCTTCCAACCTATGATTTCTAGGTATCAAGAGGTCTAGTTAAAAGAGTAAAGAAGAGCTATAGACGATGTGATGTCTCACTTGATGTTCCAAATTAACACTAGGAAATCTATAGTGCAAGCGGGTCGAAGGAAGATTGCGAGTAGTATAAATAGATATGTGTTGGTCGCCAGCTAAAGTATGATTGAGCGATAAGGTTTTAGGAAGACAGATGTAAGGAAAAGAAAGGGCGAGTGTGAAGGTAACGAGAAACTGATGAGTCATCGGGATTAAGTCCAGGAAAAAAAGAGAGCTGATGGTTTCTCTAAGTTATAGAAAGTTCAGTATAGCCTGAATAAACTCAAAGGAGTCTAAGACTAATAGCATTTTGAAGAGATGGAATTCTTCCTTGGTAGTAGAATGAGGGCGTGATTATTAAAGATAAAGGATGGCGTTTGGGCCTTCGATTGAGTAATGATTTGAAGAAAAAAAGGGGGATTACATGAATTATACGGGATTAAAATACCCATGTAAGGTGAATCACACTGGGATGCTACAAAATATGGTTATGGAAGTATAGTATCGCCCCTAGGTGGATCAGTCTAATCAGATGTCCCCGATGAGATGTGAGCCCTAGCAGCAATATTACATAGAAGGTCAAGTTATCAGTGGTAGATTATAGATCAATATGGATGGATAAAAGTTATAAGGTATGAGATGATATTAGGCCGTCATTCTTAAGATAAACAATAATGAAGAAGCATTAAAAGACTTAGATTTATACATATAGGATAAGCAACAAAAGTAACCTGGAGTTGGTAGCAGACCTGAACAATGATAAATGGAATAAGATTTATGGCAGTAAAGTCATACAGATGGATAAACGGATCTAAGAAATAAGGTATAACAAAATTCATAAGTTCAACAAAGTACCGAGCGAAGAACTTCAGTATACCTATAGGTGCACAGAGAGACATCTTATCAAACTATGTATATATTTACAAAGTAAGCCCTATAGATTGGCTAAAAGCTTGAGGAAAAAGGAGAGAAGAGTCGCATAGGCACATTTACAAGGTCAGAATCGTATATGCTGCATGACAGTAGGTAGCAACAGTTACTAGATTGGAAGGATTCTGACCACAAGTCATGGTGAGAGGAACATGCCTAAAGGGGGGAATACCCTGGACATTGGATTTATGATGGCAAGGAGAGTATTAAAGTATTCATAAGAGCTATATATTCATAAGAACGATAAGTGCATCAGTCAATATTTGAGGACGAATGTTCCAAAAGGGGAATGATGTTACACCCCTTGTTTTCGTACATGGAAGTACACCATAAGTAAATTGATATAAACCCGAAAATGAGATGTTACATTCCGTATTTTCGTTCGTTAAAGTTTCGTCGTAAGCTAATCGACGTAAGTTCACGAATGAGATTATTTTGAGAATATAAACATTATGCAATTTCAACCAATGAGCAAATTCGTGAAGGTGAGAGGGTAAGCAAATCAAAGAAAATGAATTTTCATAAAAGTTTGACACGTTGGGATAAAATATGGCCTGAGCTAAAATACTCGGTATTTATGGACTAGTGTTATATAAGGTACCACATGACCATGATAGTAAGGTGTATAAGGTGTGTTAAAAGTGAGTAGTATTTTAAGTAATTTGGGATAATTTTTAAATACGTGACTAATTGGTTAACTATTGGATAATTGGACATTACCTAGTTAATTAATAATTAGTGGTGGATTAATTTAAGTCTTTAGATAAAGACTAAAGCAAAAACGTGGCAGCAAGCCACTTCTTAAATACATGACTCTTACTCATTTTTGGTAGGTGGCAAGGTAATGTTTTAATTACATAACACCTCATCTCTAATATCTTGAGTTTTTGGTAGGTGGCAAAGTAATAACCTCATTTCTAACATCTTGAATACAAAGACTACAATCAGACCAGACCATTTGCACATTAGCAATTCCTACAAAATATTCCTAACATCTTGAATGAAAGTTCGTACAAAATATTCAACCAATTCCTACAAAAGAAATCCAACGAGATTTTTTAGCACATTAGCAACGTGAGATTTTGCGCTAAGGGAGTACGATACAACCTTTTCCAAGAATATCATACGAATATTTTCATGTGTCAGGTATGTTAAGGCTATTCCTTATTTCCTGTTGGCATGATCCATACAACACAATCTAAATGAGGAAATGCACAATTTCCATAAATGACTCTATTCGTAGAAATGCTAAAGATTCTTATATTCTGGATTCCCCATATGTCTTATTATTTTATCTTCCGTTCATGGCTCTCAGAAAATACGTAGGTTGAAAAGTTTTACTTTATGATATTATTTAAAGGCATAATGGTCTTATGACATTCCGAGAGATTATATTGACGTATTTCTCATGCATTGTATTCATTTATACATGTGCATTGACCCATGACCGGATGGCATTATATACACATATATATGTATATTATATGTATATGGGATATGGAAAAAGGATACGGCGTTATATACGCACCACCACCTGATCAGTTGGTATACATTAATGATTTGCCCACAGTGGCCGAGATGATATGATGGGATGCCCTCACAGGCTTGATGATGTTATGAATGCATATACCCATGCATGGCATGACATTTATATGTATATGCATGACATTATAATATTAAATGATTCTCAGAGCTATTCAGATATACATTTTGAGACTTTTACTCCATGTTTCCCCCATGTCTATTGTTTACTGATTTTCATTCCTTACATACTCAGTACATTATTTGTACCGACGTCCCTTTTGCCTAGGGACACTATGTTTCATGCCCGCAGGTTCCAATAGACAAGTCGAGAGTCCTCCAAGTAGGCTATCAACTCCGCGGAAGATGTTGGTGCACTTCATTTGCTCCGCAGTTGCTTGTTTGGTCAATATGATTTAGAATTATTGTTTGGTATGGCATGGCCCTGCGTTGAAATTTATTATAAGTATGTATTGTTAGAGGCTTGTAGATAGAGGTCATGTATACAGATACTTGTATTGCCTTGTCGGCCTATATTTTAAGTATATAATGTATCACATTGTCCTTATAGGCCTGTATGTCACATGTATGAGTTTCTATATCAGATATTCCCTCATGTTTACTCTGGTGATCTCATGACGCCCCTTCTGGCCCACTTACCTCTAATGATATAATAAGAAATATATGTTACATTGGTATTCGGTTGAGTAAGGTACTGGGTGCCCGTTGCGGCCTATCGGTTTGGGTCGTGACAAAGTCAAGATTATTAAAGATCGAATTCGCACAACTCGGTCTAGGCAGAAGAGTTATGCCGATCGTAGAGTTCGTGATGTTGCATTCGTAATTGGAGAAAGGTTATTGTTTTGGGTTTCAATCATGAAGGGTGTGATGAGGTTCGAAAAGAAGGGAATGTTGAGCCCTAAGTATATCGGACCTTTTGAGATTCATGAGAGAGTGGGTGAGCTGCCTACAGGCTCGCATTGCCACCTAGATTATCAGCAGTCCATCTGGTGTTCCATGTGTCGATGCTCTGGAAGTATCACAGTGGTCCATCCCATGTGTTAGATTTCAGCTTAGTCCAATTGGACAACGATTTGACTTATGAGGAGGAGTCGATGCCTATTCTAGCCCCACCGGTCATGCAGATGAGGTCTAAGAGTTATCCTCCAATTTGAGTGCAGTGGATAGGTCAACCGATTGAGGGAGCCACTTGGGAGTTTGAGTCAGGAATTCAAAGTAGATATCCACACCTTTTCACCAAACCAAGTACTTTTCTATGTCCGTTCGAGGAGGAACGTTTGTTTTAGAGGTGGAGAATTTGATGACCCGGTCAGTCATATATAGTTTTAACCTTCAATTTTGTGTTTCGAAACACTGAATAACTCCATTTAGCTGTTACACCCCATATTTTCATACGTGAAAGTACACCATAAATAAATTGATGAAAGCTCGAAAATGAGATGTTACATCCCGCATTTTTGTACGTTAAAGTTTCACCGTAAGTTAATCGACGTAAGATCCGGAATGAGATTATATTGGTATTATAAGTATTATGTTATTTCAAATAAGGGCTAAGTTAATTCTTGAAGGTGAGAGAGTAAGAAAATCGAAGAAAATGAATTTCGTCGAAAGTTGTTATTTTGAGATAAAATATAGTCCGAGCTATAATACTCGATATTTACAGATTAGTGTCGTACAAGGTACCACATGACCATGATAGTAAGGTGTATAAGTTGTGTTAACAGTGAGTAGTATTTTAAGTAATTTGAAATAATTCTTAACTATATGGGTAATTGGTTAATTATTGGATTAGTGGGGAATTAATAAGTTGATTAAGTAGTTGGCGGATGATTAATTAGGGTCTTTGGATAAAGACTAAGGAATCTAACATGGAAGAAACCCTTTTCCAAATTAATGACTCATAATTCTTATGATAAGCTGTCTCATTTAGTGGCTTAGTCATTACAAAGTGTGGGGACCACACCCACTTATATAAAAGGTCTATCAAATTACAAATTGAGATGCTTATATCTTGATGGAAGTAAAAGATGGAACTCTCAAATTTAAGAGATCTCTTATCTTATTAAAAGTAGGATTCTAAGGCTTGCTAAATAAAGAATGGAGCTCGACATTTCTTATGAAACTGCAACAACGAGAAATCGCGACCATAAAGAAGTACGGTTCAATCTTTTCGAAGAATATTATACGGATTTTTCACTACTCGATCCGCTATTATATGTTGTCGCAATTGATGTGTGTTAAAGGGACTTTAAAGAAAATCAGCTCAGGTATGTTAAGGCTAAATCTTCCCTTCATTTTAGCATGATCCAGTAACTACATGTCTTTGATAACGAGACATAAAGAGAAGTTTATATTCCCGAATTTATATACATTATCCTAGTCTCATAAGTTACAGTATTCTCCCTTATCGGGACTTTATATTCAATTGAGTATTGGCTTCTTCAGGTCAAGAGAGCAGAGAATCTATATATATATACAGTATTATAGTATTTTCACCACCATTGAGCTATACTCGATTGGCATACCTCTATTGGGCAACCTATGATCAGATGGTAAGTTATATAATGAGCCTACTGGGGTTGAGCGCCAATGAGCGAGAAATTATAGGAATCGTGATTAAGAACATACCAGAATCACTCTTAATATCAGAGGTACTAGAGAGATAGTACAACAACCATATTCCATAACGACTATACAATAAAGCCAGTTAGAAGAGTACTAGCCTCATAAGAAGTCAGTATGAAGCTCCCACCGGATTGTGTGTGCACTAGAAGTGCGAGTATTATAATAGAACTTTAAGTAGTGGATGTGAATTATACCTATGTGGTAGGAAGGTAAATAAGGTAAAGATGAACAATGTACAACATACTCAGGTGCAGAAGGTTATGAATAATCCATCCTTCAGATAGAGGGATAGAAACGGTGGGATTCAATATCCAGGAATAATAGTAGTGTCATTAGTGGCATACCTTCCGCCTGTGGTTTCTATGTATCAAGAGATACAGTCAGGAGAGCAAAGAAAAGTTGGAGACGATGTGATGTCTCGCTTGATGTTCCAGAATAGCATAAGGAAACCTATGGTGCAAGTAAGTTTAAGGAAGGTTGAAAGTAGTATAAATAGATATGTGTAGGTCACAAGCTAAAGTATTGTAGAGTGACAAGGTTTTAGGATGACAGGAGTAAGGATAAGAAAAGAAAAGAGAGAAGGTGACGAAAATTGATAAGTCCTCGGGATTAAGCCCGTGAAAACAAGAGAGCTGATGGTTTCTCTAAGTCGTTATCTCTAACTCATCTTCACTATCGTGAAGTAGTCGGAATACCTTCTCGGGTATATCTATGCGCTCATCCCAGGCCGCAACCAAATCGGCCTGAAGATTCTCACTAAGAAGGCTATGGGTATCGCTTTTCTCGAAGAGGCCCCGAACCTCAGCCTCACGCTCCTTTCGAATTCTGAGGATGGATTCGTGATGCAACACCGAAGCCTGCGAGTAATGAAGAAGATGTTAGAATAAATTACAATTCTATGTTTGAAAGAAATAAGGAAGCGACACTTAAAGTTACCCGATTTAGAGTGTGTTGAGACTCTTTAAATAGGAAGGCGCCCCCCACAGCTTCATCATGGCTTGGTCCTCCTCGGTCACCAAGCCTCTTAGATAACTAGCAATTCCAAAAGGGGGAGAGAAGACTCGAGCATCCTCCAGTATAGTAATATGTTCCGCCTACGACCTGGATTAGTACTCGGGGTTGGGAAACGGTCCACCAGTCTCGGGCTCGATGATGAACCAGTAGTTCCCGATTATGAGACCTTCTTCGGCATCGGTAAATCAGTTAATCCGGTGACATATTTGGAGGAAGCAAACTCAATCCCATCGAATAAATCATGGATATCGGTCGTCTCCTGAAGCCCCTCGTAAGAACGACTTTCTAGCATGTTTGCTTCATAGATCATAGCATCCGAAATCTGAGGGGATCCCGAAATATCGACCACCCCGAGCTCATCCCTCGGGACCTCTTCCATTGCTTGGGAAGCCTCGCTCCCAGTTTCTCTCTATACCATCTTAGCTGGGGAAGTGGTGGCGTCTAATCTTTCTGATTCAGGGACCTCGGCCGAAGCTCCCTCATCAACCTTATCCGGTTCGGCGGGCTTTTGTATTGAAGCAGTAGGCCGCACACGGGCCACTAGTTTGGAGTTATCTTTTTCATATTATTATTATTATTATTATTATTTGAATTCATACCTTAATCAACGGATCGAGCCTGAAGACATAACACCAGCATCCAACTTGGGCTTACGGGGCTTCCTCGCAAGTTTTTTCTTTTGCGAGCCCAGGGGACTTAGAGTCCTTTTTATTGTTTTCTCCCTGGTCTGCTTTAGAGCTGCTGGGGAAGGACTTCTTCATCTCCGGAAGGGGGTCTCATTGCAACATCTTTCCTGAGACCTGAAAAACAAAAGGAGATAAGTTAGTTCGAGAAAATGCCAGAACAATAACCAAGTCGAGGAAGAAACTTACCATGATTACGAGCCTCATATCGACCCTTTGATAACTCCATCCAGGTACTTTCAGAGTAGGGTCTTTGTGACACTAGGACTTAGACCCATTACTTCAGCTCCAGAATCGGGTCCGGTATCTGGGCCACAGCTGCAACACAGAAACAAAGATAAGGAAAGATGATAGGAAGTGAAACAACAAATTAAAAGTTCAAGGAAGAGTATGCTTACGTTTCATATTCCACTTCACACGGAACGACATATCTTCAACGTGGATCAGGTCCGATATACTTCTTATGACAAATCCGCCCATCTAGGGTCGATCCTGAGATTCGTCTATTCTAGAGAACAGGGCTCTACTGGCGCGACGATCAAGCTTGATCAATCCTCCTCGATTGATCCGGAGACTATAAAGGCGCATCAGGTGATCGAGGGTGAAGGGACACCCGTCGATTTTACTTGTGATGAAACGAAGGAGAATGACTATTCTCCAGAATAAAGGGTGTATTTGGCCTAGGGTGACATCGTATCTTTTATAAAAAGCGACGATGATGGGGTCTAAGGGACTAAACGTGAAGGGGTAAGTGTAAACTCTTAGATACCCCTCCACGTGAGTGGTAATTGATTCCTTAGGAGAAGGAACAACCATATCCTTGTTCACCTAGTTACACTCCTCTTTGACCTTTTTGAGTATGTCTTTTGTTATGGTGCATTACCTCGAGACCGATTTGCATCGGCTCTGCAGCGAGGGGGTCTTCTCTATTTTGAAGTTAGTGATAGCTGGGCACCCAGTCAGAACAAATTCCTTAGGGTGGGGTTCCGCCGCAATCTCATCACCGGAGGGTCGTGATGATGAAGCAGCCTCCTTTTGCGGTACAGTTTTAGAAGTTTTAGCCATTAATGAACAAGAAGAAAAAAAGTTAGGATGATATGCAGTTGATTAGAGTTCAACAAATATGGGTATGAAAGTTATGAGGTGAAGAGATTTTTTTAAAGCAAGAGCAGGAAAAGCATTGAGCATAAAAGTTTGAATGAGAAAGGGTTAGGGTTCTATAGGTTGTAGTCAACGGTTCAAAACCGATAGTGGCATTTAATGCCTTGGTAACAGGACCGACGAGACATTTCGTCACTTACGTCATGATTGGGCTAGTCACTAACGTCATTACCCATCGAGACAGAGTTCGGGAATTCATATCGTTTCTCATCACCTTCTTTCTGAGAGATGAGGGCACCATCTCTATACGGTCAGAATGGGCCTGCCCTTCTTATGACTAATCGAGGTTGGATCATGAAAAGTCAAGGTTCGGACTCATGTTATATCGAGCCATTATGCGGAGTTGGATTGCT
The DNA here is from genome assembly GCA_005239505.1 of Nicotiana paniculata. NCBI lineage: Eukaryota > Viridiplantae > Streptophyta > Magnoliopsida > Solanales > Solanaceae > Nicotiana > Nicotiana paniculata. The sequence continues at coordinate 51,797 of ML364681.1, forward strand.
GGGCTCGTAATCCAGAGACCGATCATGGTCGATGTAAAGACCCATAAAATTTCATGACTAAAAATAAAGCCCAAATAGGTCCTCGTGTTGTTATAACTGTAGAAATTCTTAAAACGGACACTTTTCGAGTAAAAAGTACCCCAGGACTTAAAAGATATAATTTTCCATATTTGCACAGGTCTGCAGTCCACTATGCGATCCTAGATCAGGTATGCGGACCGCATAGTGGTCGCATACTTGGATAGTTTGCTGTCCATTTTGAGGATAACTATGCGGCCGAGAATGCGATCACATTTCACGAATGCGGGCTCCATAGTTGTCCTATTCTTGCACCTCGATTTTTGCGGAGGGAGTTATGCAACGCACTGTGCGATCGCATAACAGGTATGTGATACCTGGGCAGTCTACTTTTCTTTTTGGCCCATTTGAGGGCCATTTATGCGACAAAAATGCGGACCGCATAGCAGAACGCATTTCTGCTTCGGAACTGTTAAAATTCTAATTTTATACCCGACCCCCAGTTCATTAAAACACTTAACCCTTTCATTTTAAGCTTATTTTCTGATAAATTAGAGAGAGGAGAGGGTGGATTCTAGAGAGAGATAGTTCCAACTTCATCAAATTTTTTCCTCCATCACTACTCAGGCCTAGAATTGACCAAATAGGACACTATTTTCTTCACTACAAGAGGTAAGCTTCTACCCCATCAACCTTAATTTCCAGATTTTGTTAAAATGAAACATGGCTAGGTGAGTTTATTAAAATGGGGGTACGAGTCTTGCATGCATGTAACCAACTAGTCATAATCTAGTAAAAGGAAATGGGTTAGAGTAATCTTTCACTAAAAAGAGGCCATTTAATCTAAAGGAACACCTAGTATTTGATAGAATGCTCAAGTAAGTTCAAGACATGATCATTATTCCTAATTCTAAGTTCAATTATGCAACATTGTGAACTAGATTGAAGGTTCTAGAAGGTCCGGTGAATTGTGGTAGAAAATTAAAGGGGAATTCTGATTCAAGGTATGTATGGTTAACTTTAGTCTTTGTAGCATCACCTTGTTGGTGTCCGAGAACACGATATGAAATTCTTCTTGAGCATATGTGAATTGATTGTCCTGCTGTGTCGAGGTGTAAGACTTCATTCTCTGATTTTCTTAGTCGATTACCATGCTAATTACGGTTGTAAAAGGTGATTCTCTGTGCTTATCCTATCATGTGTAAGGTTCGTTAAATGTTCGAATATGTCAATATGGCAGTATGTGATACTAAATTAAAGAATTTTAACGTACTCTAATATGGGAAGGTCTCTAATCGCTAAGGGCCGAGTGTGGAAAATGATGAAAGGAAACTGTGATTTGATTTAACTGAGTTAAATAATGATGGCAACACCATATGTGAATTACTGTTTGGTAAGGATTATTGTGCCTTGACTTCATGTAGTTGTTGGTTGATATGAACTTATGCTCTTAATGATGAAAATACATGTGATATAATTGTTGGTTATTGTTGCTATCAAATGTGAATGTACGGTGGGATTGGGTTGCGCGCAGTAACATGAAGTAATAAGGGTGGAGAGGTAATAAGGGTGAAATGTGAATGTAAGGTAGGATCGGGTTGCGCGCCACAATAGATGAATAATTGAAATTTGTAACAGTGGTACTTGTGTGGTTACCATGACAGTCTTCCAATTGTGTACTGTTTGGTTCTACTTGGAATAAACTTTGTTCATACATACTAGTACTATTCAACGGTACTAATGTCCCTTTTGCTGCGGCGCGACATCTTTTATGTGGATGTAGGTAGTCCCACAGCAGGTAGCTCAGACCGCCGACAGTGGCGTTTCCCCTTCACACCTTCAGCAGATCCGGTGAGTCTCACTTTGTCTCGGGGCCGTGTGTAGTCTATATCATTCTCTTTTGCTTGTGTTGTAAAAGGTATAGCCGGGGCTTTGTTGTTGGCAAGTATGTATACTCTTTTTCGTACCTTTAGAGGCTCCGTAGATGCTGTGTGGGTTGTATACATTTGGGTAGTAGTTGTAACTATTCGTAACCATGGTCCCGTGTTGGAAATGCTGTGCTTAGTTGTATATTTTGGGATTATCAAATGATGAAGCTTTAAAAGAGGAACGTGGACTTATGTTGTAAATTAATACTTTGATTCCATTTGCTATTTAATTTATTAATTTGTATATTATAAACACGGGGTAATGCGTTGGGTAGGAAAGGCAATCCAGATCCGCTTGACCGGGATTATCCGGTTAGGCGCCGGTCTTGTCCCTCGGTTTTGGGGCGTGACAAACTTGGTATCAGAGACTCAGGTTTTAAAAGGGTCCTAGGATGTCTCGGAGCTGTGTCTAGTAGAGCCCTTCTTATCGGTGTGTTGTCGACCACATCCATAATTAGGGGCCTGCATGGACATTTAGGAAAATACCCTTTCATTGTTACTTTGTATCGTGCGATGAAGTGGAAGGTGAGAACGCCTTTATCTAACTCGTGCATTATCCTAATTTTCAGTAAATGGCACCCAATAAGAGAGCTCGACTCGGCCCAGAGGCCAATTCCACCCCAGGAGTGGCCACAAATTCTCCAGCTGGTGGTGCGGGTGTGAATGATTCCACGGCCACAAACCAGCCCGACTCCTCCACTCCATGCCAGACTATTCATGGTCCTACTCCAGCGGAGGGTGCCGAAAATCCCTCCCGCTGATGTTCCTAATCCTTCCTCAGTCCTAGCTTCCGATCCCGGTATTTCTGATGGGGTCCTCAAGGGAGCTATTCATATGTTGACCCAGCTAGTGGCCTCCCAAGCCAAAAAATCAAGTGTTGCCCCTGCGTCCTCTAATGAGAAAGGGGATTCTTTAGGTTCCAGAGTCAACCAGTTTCTACGGTTAGCCCCTCCAGAGTTCACAGGCACCGACCTAGAGGCAGATCCTCAAGATTTTATAGATGAAATGTACAAGACTCTTCGGGTTATGAAGGCTACAGAGACAGAGGGGTTGAGTTGGCCTCCTATCGGTTAAAGGAAGCAGCGTATTCATGGTTTGAGATGTGGGAGGGTTCCCGTGGGGAGGGGAGCCCTCCGGCAAAGTGGGATGAGTTTGTTGATGCCTTCACGGATCATTTCTTGCCTGTCGAGACTATGGCAGCTCGTGTTGCGGAGTTTGATGTCCTTAAGCAGGCAACATGAGTGTGTGGCAGTACCACATGGAGTTCGTGCGCCTGTCCAAATATGCCATCCACATGATGCCGAATATGGAAGCCAGAGTTCGACGGTTTGTCTAGGGCCTTGGTCCATTGGTTGTTAATGAAGCTCCTACAGCTTCCTTGCATTCAGATTTGAATTATGGGAAGATCGTGGGATTCGCTCAGGCCACAGAGGCTTGGAAGTTTAAGATAATGATGGAGAGAGAGTGTGGTAGTAGAGCCCGGTCAGCGGGAAACTCTGGGAGTTCAGTTACAGGTGGGAGATCAGCTCTTGGGAGAGTGTCATCAGGGCCATCCCAGCCCTATGCTTAGTCCTCAGCCAGTGCCCCATCAACAGGGCACAGTTATCAGCAGGGGGGTTGCTTTGGACAAGTTCAGATAGCAGAAGGTTCCATTAGTCGGGTCGTTCAGGTGGGAGGCTTCAGCAGCAGCGGAAGGGCCTCATGCCCTAAGTGTGGGAGGTCTCATTTTGAGTCTTGTTACTTGGATATACCGGTGTGCTATAGATACAGAGAGAGAGGCCATATCGAGCGAGACTACCGCGCACCCAGTCAAGGCGCGGGTAGGGGTACTGCTCAGCCATCCAGCTCTTCAGCCGCTACCTCTTCAGCACGCCCTCCAGCTCCAATAGGGCGCGGTACAGCTAGGGGTGGAGCACAGGGTCGATGGGGACCCAGTCGGTTCTATGCTTTGAGTGGTCGCCAGAGTGAGGAGACTTCCCCAGATGTTGTCACAGGTATTCTGACTATTCAGTCACATGATGTTTGTGCTCTTGTTAATCTCGGGGCTTCTTTGTCATAAGTTACTCCATTTATTGCTTCAAGTTTTGGGATAGAACACGAATAACTTCACGAGCCATTCTCTGTGTCGATTATGGTTGGTGATTCTATTACGGTCGTACAGTCTATAGGATTTGTGTTGTCACAGTGCGTGGTCAGGATACCACGCGCGATCTTATTGAGTTAGAAATGGTAGATTTTTATGTTATTATGGGGATGGATTGGCTCTATTTTTTTTTTGCTAAACTCGACTGCCGAACCAGAATTATGAGCCTCGAGTTTCCTAATGAATCAGTTATAGAGTGGGAGGCGAATAATATACTGCCAAGAGGTAGATATATTTCCTATCCTAAAGCCTCAAAGATGATCAGAAAAGGGTGAATCTACCATTTGGTCCTGGTTGCGGACACCACTTCAGAGGTGCCTGCTCCCGAATGTGTGCCTATTGTGAATGAATTTCTTAAAGTATTTCCGGACGACCTTCCTGGGATCCCACCAGATAGAGAGATCAATTTCGGGATTAATGTATTGCCAGATACGCAACCAATATCTATTCCGCCTTACCAAATGGCGCCATCAGAATTGAGAGAGTTAGAAGAGTAATTGAAAGATCTATTAGAAAAGGGTTTCATACGACCAAGTGTGTCACCTTGGGCCGCACCGGTTCTTTTTGTCAGAAAGAAAGACGGATCGCTTCATATGTGTATTGATTATCGGCAGCTCAACAAGGTCACTATCAAAAAAAAATATCCGTTGCCTCGGATAGATGATTTGTTCGACCAGTTGCAAGGTGCTAAGTTTTTCTCAAAGACTGATTTGCGGTCCGGGTATCACCAGTTAAGGATCAGGGAGCAGGATATTCCTAAGACTGCCTTCAGGACTCGATATTGGCACTTCGAATTTCTGGTAATGTCTTTTGGGCTAACCAACGCCCCAGCAGCTTTTATGGATCTTATGAATCGGGTTTTCAAACCATTACTTGACTCCTTTGTGATTGTCTTCATTGACGATATCCTTGTTTATTCGTGAAGTCAGGAAGATCATGCTACTCATCTCAGGGTAGTTCCGCAGACTCTTCATCATTACCAGTTGTATGAAAAGTTTTCAAAATGTGAATTTTGGCTAGAATCAGTCACCTTTTTGGGCCATGTTGTTTCCAGGGAAGGGATTCTGGTTGATCCCCAAAAGATTGCAGCGGTAAAGGACTAGCCTAGTCCAACGACCACGACGGAGATTCACAGTTTGTTGGGTTTGGCTGGGTATTATCGGAGGTTCGTCGAGGGATTCTCTACCCTCGCCTCCCCATTGATTAAGCTGACGTAGAAAGCGATTATGTTTCAGTAGTGCGATGCTTGCGAAAAGATTTTTCAGGAATTGAAATTGAGATTGACTACGGAGCCGGTGTTTACCTTGCCAGAGGGTACAAAGGGATTTGTGGTTTATTGTGATGCTTCAAGGGTTGGTTTGGGGTGTGTGTTGATGCAGTGTGGGAAGGTTATAGCTTATGCTTCTAGGAAACTCAAGAATCACGAGAAGAATTATCTGACGCATGATTTGGAGCTCGCAGAGGTTGTGTTTGCATTAAAGATTTGACGGCATTATCTTTATGGGGTCCATGTGGACGTGTTCACAGACCAAAAGAGTCTTCAATACTTATTCAAGTAGAAGGAGTTAAACTTAAGGCAGTGAAGATGGTTGGAATTGCTCAAGGATTATGATATGAATATTTTGTACCATCCATGGAAGTAGAACGTGGTGGTCGACGCCCTTAATCGGAAGTCCATGGGTAGCTTGGCTCATTTGGGAGCGGATCAGAGGTCTTTGGTTCGGGAGGTTTATCAGTTGGCTAGTCTGGGGGCCTGTCTTTCGACCTTAGACGAAAGGGATGTCGTGGTGCGTAATGGAGTAGAATATTCACTTGTAACGCAAGTATTGGAAAAGAAATTCAGAGATCCATTATTGGTACACTTGAGAGAGGCAATTCTGAATCATAAGACTATAGCATTTTCACTCGGCAATGATGACGGTGTTTTGCGGTGCCAAGGGAGACTATGTGTTCTAGACGTGGATGATCTTCAGGAAAGGGTAATGGAAGAGGTTCACAATTCCAAGTATTGAGTACACCCATGTTCTACGAAGATGTATCATGATCTCAAAGAGATTTATTGGTGGAATGGTATGAAAAGGGGTGAGGCGGACTTTGTGGCTAGATGTCTGAATTGTCTGCAAGTGAAGGCTGTGCATCAGAGGCCCGGTAGGTTGGCACAACTCATGGAAATACCAACGTGGAAATGGGAATTGATCAGTATGGACTTTGTGGTAGGGTTACCTCGCACTCCATGTAGATTCGACTCAATTTGGGTAATAGTGGATCGGCTCACGAAGTCGGTGCATTTCTTTCCAGCCAAGTCCACTGATACTATAGAACAGTACTCCATGGCACTCCAGTATCTATTATCTCGGATTGAGGAGCCCTGTTCACAAATAACTTTTGGAAGAAATTTCAGCAAGGTTTGGGGACGTAGGTAAATCTCAGCACAGCATTCCACCCACAGACTGATGGGCAGGCAGAGTGGGCCATTCAGACGCTTCAAGATATGTTACGGGCTTGTGCATTAGATTTCAAGGGTAGCTGGGATGATCATTTACCGCTTAAATTTTCTTATAATAACAGTTTCCATGCTAGTATTCAGATGGCCCCATTTGAGGCATTGTACGGAAGTAGGTGTACGTCTCCGATTGGATGCTTTGAGGTTGGTGAGGCGGAACTTGTTGGACCGGACCTTGTGCACCAAGCTATGAAAAATTTAAAGTCATTCAGGAAAGGATGAAGACTGCTCAGAGTCGTCAGAAATCATATGCGTACGTTTGTCGAAGAGATTTGGAGTTTCAAGTTGATGATTGGGTATTCTTGAAAGAATCTCCTATGAAGGGATTAATGCGGTTTGGGAAGAAAGGGAAATTGAGCCCTAGGTATGTCGAGTCATATCGGATCTCTCAAAGGATATGATAGGTGGCTTATAGGCTGGAATTTCCCCTTGAGATGTCACTAGTGCACCCAGTGTTATGGGATCCATCCGCCATTGTACCGGTTGAGACGGTTGAAATTAATGAAAGATTGTCATATGAGGAGGTTCCAGTTGCTATTCTTGATAGGCAAGTCTGTAGATTGAGGAACAAAGAGATTACTTCTGTTAAAGTGTTATGGCGTAGTCGAAGAAGCCACGTGAGAATCGAAAAATGAAATTAAAGAGAAATATCCCCATTTGTTTGAATAAGTCCGGTAATGGTTTGAAAATTGTCATTTCTAAGCAATTATATATTGTGTCAAATGTTGTGCAAAAGCACCTCATCCCCCCCCCCCCCCCCCCCCCCCCCCCCCCCCCNTTGTAACTTCTCAAGTTGTGCCATATTTGTGTATATTGTAATTATTTGGGTAATGTGCAACTCCTTGAGGTAAGGTAAATTATGTGCAACTAATGTGATAGTTAAATGATATGCATGTTTGTAGAGTTAACCGAACTATGTGAGGCTTGTGGAAATAATTGAATTATATGTAACTTGTTGAAATGAGCAGATTATGTGCAAGTTGAGAGAGTAACTAAAAATGTGTGGAATTGGTTAAAATGTGTTTCGGGGGCTATCTGACATTTAAATAGGCCTAATTACAAAGGAAACTCTGGCGAAATTTTCAGGAAATATCAGAGTTAGTAAAAATTTGGGGGTTGGCATGTTTTGTGTTCTCTTAACTAAGTGATTCCCTGACACTCATTCGAGGACAAATGATTCTAAGTGGGCGAGAATGTAAAGACCCGTAAAATTTCATGGATTAAAATAATGCCCAAATAGGTCCCCGTGTTGTTATAACTGTAGAAATTCTTAAAAGGAACCCTTTTCGAGTAAAAAGTACCCCGGGACTTAAAAGATATAATTTTCCAGATTTGCGCAGGTCTAAGGTCCACTATGCGATCGCAGATCAGGTATGCGGACCGCATAGTGGTCAGATACTTGGACAGTTTGCTGTCCATTTTGAGGACAGCTATGCAGCCTAGAATGCGATCAAATTTCACGAATGCGGGTCACATAGATGTCGTATTCTTGCACCTTGATTTTTGCGGAATGAGTTATGCGACTGTACGACCCGACCAGTCGTTCCGAGAGTTTAGCCCTGCTTCTGCTTCATTTTATATGATTCAGCTTCATTTATGTGTGTTGGGTCGGTTGGTTCAGGTTCAGAGTGGTCAAGGTGAAAATTGAGGCGTGTAGTCTCTCAAGGTAACCTAATAGTTGAGACGACCTCGGAATGCGGATTTTATGGCTCGGATGGTTTTGTTAGGTGAATTGGGAGTTAGGAGTGTGTTCGGAATGGAGTTTCGATGTCCGGTGTAGAATTAGGCTTGAATTGGCGAAAGTTAGTTTTTGGCGATTTCCGGTCGGCAGTGAAAATAGGCTAATGGGGTCGGAATGGAATCCGGAAGTTGGAACAGTTCCTTAATGTCATTTTGAGTATGTGTGCAAAATTTTAGGTCAATCGGAGGTGTTTAGGTTGGTTTCGGCGTCGTTGGAGAAATTTGGATGTTTCAAAGTTCATAGGCTTGAATTTGATGTAATATTTGTGTTTTCATGTTGTTTTTGGTGTTTTTAAGGCTCGACTAAGTTTGAATAATTCTATAGGGTGTGTTGGTATGTTTGGTAGGGGCCCCGAGGGGCTCGGGATTGATTTCGGATTGTTGGCGGAGTATTGAACTTGGAAAATTGCAGCAAATGGCTGCTGGTGTAAGTTTCTGGTGTTGGCCGCACCCGCGGAAGGGTAGCCGCAGGTGCGATGTCGCTAGGCAAATGAAATCCGCAGGTGCGAAGAGATGGCCGCACCTGCGAAGCCGCAGGTGCGGAGAAGTGGCCGCAGGTGCGAGAATTGGTCCGTTAGTGGAATTGCTCAGGTGCGCACATGGGACCGCAGGTGCGGGTCCACAAGTGCGGTTAAGTGTCCGCAGGTGCAAAATTGCTGGGCAGAACAGTATAAAAGAGGCCTCCGCAAAATTTTAGTTATTTCACAATTTTTGTATGTGGTTGGAGCTCAATTGAGGGCAATTTGAAGAGAGAATTTGTGGATCTTCAGTGGAGGTAAGTTCTTTATTAAAGTCATTTCTATGTTATTTTGTTCGGATTAGGCTTGTATTTGAAGGATTAAAGTAAGAAGAAGTTTGGAAAATGGGAGGAAAGAGTTGGGAATTTCTTTTGGCAATTTTAGTGGCCAATTGTGGTCCGATTTTGGTGTTCTTGGTACGTTCGGTCTCGTGTGAGGATAAGGGTTCTTGTGATGTAAATTTTATTGGATTCCGAGACGTGGGCCCGGTGCTCGGGTTTGGCTGAATTTTGAGATTCTTGTATAATTTGATAGTTTTCGATTGGGTTGTGTTCCTTTAGTATATATTGATGATGCTGAACTGGTTTAGGCTAGATTCGGAGCAATCGGGAGCCAATTTGAGGGGCAAGAGCATAGCAGACTAGTGTTGTGGCCCGGTAGAGGTAAGCAATGGTTATAAATCTTGTCCTGAGGGTATGAAACCCAGACTACATATTCTCACTGATTTTAGAATGGCGCACATGTCGGATAACGAGTATGTGGCGCGCACTGATTTTTGGATTGGACTACGTCCACTCCATGGCAACTAACGAGTTGAATATTTTTCTCAAAACCTTATGTTAAATTATGTCCTAAAGATTGTTGAAATATTTGGGCTATAAGCCGTGTTTGGGGCCTCGTGCCGACCAGTTTAGACCCCCTGGGGATTTTTACTGCTCTTTTCCTCACTATTTGTTGCTGATTTCACTCAGCCACATTGTGCTTACTGTTTTTGAAAACTCAGCCTGATGTACACTACTTTGAGATTTAAAAATGATGTTTTGGGTCGAGTACCGTGTTTTACTGATTCGCCCGAGGGGCTTTGTTGAGAGGTTCTGCTGAGTGAAGCCGAGGGCCTGATTGTGAGGATATTACGCCACGAGGTGGCTTCATAGTAGCGCTTGGGCTGAAGGAGCCCCTCTGGAGTCTGCATACACTCCTAATGAGCGCACCAAACGCCGAGTGCCGAATGCCGAGTGACGAGTGATTGGGAGGCATGAGTGACTGTGAGGTGCTGAGTGACTGATTACGAGTGATTGTGAGGTATGCCCGAGGGGTTTATCATGAGTGACTGTGAGGCATGACCGAGGGGCTGATTATGATACATGTTTTGTCCGAGGGGCTACTTATGATTTTACTACTTTCACTCTAAGCTTATGAAATATGTTTTTCCCGAGGGGCCTCTATATGATTCATTTCATTTTCATACTAAATCTTTCGGTTTGAAGTTGTTGAAAATACACATTCTTCAAAGTATTTTTCTGAAGTTGGTTTTAAGGCATGATGATTTCATATATCTATGTTATACTGTTGGAAAGAAAGGTTGTGCATCTTGTGAATTGATGACATTGATTTTATGTGTTTCTTGCTGCTCAGACCTGATTTATTTTCATTACTACTGAGTTGGTGTACTCACATTACTCCCTGCACCTTGTGTGCAGATCCAGGTGTTAGGGCAGGGTGAGCTGTCTATCTGTTCCAGAGATTCTCGGAGGTTTGCGAGGTAGCTGCATGCGTCCGCAGTCCTGCTCTCTTTCCTGCTTACTATTATAGAATTTTTTTTCTTTTGAGTTGTATATTTTATGTAGATGCTCATGACTTGTGACTCCGGGTTCTCGGGGATTGTATTTAATATTCAGTATAGCTTTAATTGTTTTATAAATGTTTAACGGAAACCTTTATGGGTAATCAGTATAGTAAAGATGTAAATGGAAGCTTATTATGATTCTAGTGTAGCTTTGGCTGTCCTAGTTCCACGATAGGCGCCATCACGACTAGCTTAGATTTGGGGTCGTGACAGATTGGTATCAGAGCGCTACGTTGCATAGGACTCACCGGTCATGAGCAGGTTTAGTAGAGTATTATGGATCGGTATGGAGACGTCTGTACTTATCTTTGAGAGGCTACAGAACCCTTAGGAAAAATCTCACATTCTTGAATTCTTGTCGTGCGAATCCATTGTATTCAGCCAAGAGCGTAACTCTTGAATTCCTTCCATGTATTCGAACGCGCACGAGAGAACTTGGTATCAACTGTGCATCGATGTCTTGTGTCTTCCATGGATGAAATGTGATTTTGGCATATTGGTAATGGGCCAGTATGGAGGACTTGAGGTCGGATTCATTTCGTGGCTTGATTGCTGAAATTTTCGTTGTGTGGGCACATGTAATTGGGGACTTGTATGTCCGTTTGTGTTCTTATTGATGAGAATTGGTGACTATATGCCTATGTGGTGGGTGTGATTTGATGGTTAGATGTGTTCAGATTGTGAATTGTGTCAAAAGGGTTGGCTGGAAACGTGGCAAGATTTATTGAGTGTTTGATTTCTGTCGCGATTTGGTATATGGCCTTGAGTTGTGAGTATGTTGGAAGACCTCTCATGTTGTGTAGTTGTGGAGTGAAACGGATTTTTCTGTTGGGTTATGAGTTCCTGGTGATGTCTTTGGAGCTGATCATTTGCCCCAGTAATGTTCATGTATTTGATTAACAGTGTATTCCAGCCGTATTAGCACTCCTTGTTATTGTATTCATTTGATGGCGTACTAGCATATTCGCGTAGCCAGGAGTAGCATACTCAGTATCTGAGGATGGCATTATAAGGATTCAGGGAGGAAAGGCTCTATGCCAATTCTCCGAGTGTGAATTTTGGCTTGGTTCAGTAGAATTCTTGGGACACGTGGTGTCCAGTGAGGGTATCCATGTAGTCAGACATGTGTGGGTAGAGCTTCCAGAAGCTCGAGATTTCTGTGACCACCACTCCAGTGTTAGTTCTGCCATCAGCTTCAGGTTTTTACCGCGTATTGTGGTGCCTCAAGGGTAGGCATTGGTTGTGTTTATATGCAGGAAGGTGTAGTGATTGTGTTATAGTTCTGGTCTTCAGAAGTGTATGGAGAGATAGCAGTTTAGGCTAAGCGGGCAGGGGTATCTCCCGCTGGTTTTCCTAGGGTGTGTGGTCCCTATGTAGTTCTGTAATAAGTTCTCTTCTACCAGTAAATAATATATGTTGTAATTGGAGTTTAGATCGCTGGTGGATGTTGGCGTGACTATTGCAATAGTGAATGCGAGATTTGCAAATGACTTGAGTTGTTAGACGGGTGGTGTTATTATGGTCATTGTGAGTTATTGTTTGTCTCGATCGTTGGCTTTGACCCAAGTGGGGGTGTCTGTTAATGACAAGTTGATTGCACGACTATGTGTGGTATTGGTTTCAGCTCGAGGTATATTGGTAAATTAGTTATGACCTGCAGGTGTGGGGTCTGGGAATGTCACGAGTAATGAAAATTTCTTCGATATAGGTTGCAATGTACTTTGTTGGGTAATTGGGTTCTATTGAATGATTTAGTGGAAGTTGTAAAAGGTGTAGTGTGTGTAGTATACGAATTTGTTTGTTGCTTCTAGTGAGTGGATTATTTTCCTAGTATATTACTGTGCAAACGGGTCAGGTCGATTCTATCTAATTGGCCGGGGTGATAGAGATTTACGTTAGTGGGTGTCAAGACTTGTGGCATATCTACATCATCACGGGTTCTACATATCAGTACTAGGAAGGTGAAGGTAATGTCTTTAGATTCGCAGGAAGTCTCTGCAGGGTAAGTATTTTGAATGTGTGTAAGACCCTGGAAAATTTTGCTAAGCAATATAGGATTCGGGGTGTCAGGTAGACTAATTATAATATTTTATGTGCTTTAAATATAATGTAAATGAATTTGATGTGGTGAATAAGTGTATGAGTCATGTAATAAGTAAGTTAGGGTCCAAGTAGAGGCCTAAGTCCAAGCCAAGTGGGAAAATTTCATAATAGGCTAAAATTTCAAAGGTACTTGCTCTAGTCAACACTTTTAACGAGCCTATCTAATTATATATAAGGTATTATGTGATGAATAACCTATCAAATGAAAGTTCTTTGAGCCTTTCCAACTCTACAAACCGTTCGTCATTTGGCTATTCCTACACAAAGTTATGATTAAATTACCAAAGGCTGGATTTGCAACCATTTTTGCGATCGCGAAACGACTATGCGGACCGCATCTGTGTCGCATAATGGGGCAGAATCAGGCAAAACCATTATGTTGTTGCATGTTGATTATGCTATAGCATAGTTGATTATGCTGTCGATTATGTAATAGCATAATGATTATGCTTCCCTCATGTTGATTATGTTGTCGATTATGCTATAGCATAATTGTCTTCGGGGGTCATTTTTTGAACTTTTCATATCCGAACCCACTTTGATAAATAAGCTTTGGGGCTTCACTTGGGACTATTTTTACACTAAATCTAGAGAGAGGTGAGAGCATTTTAGAGAGAGAAAGAGGGAACCTAGCCTCCCAATCATCAATCTTGCACAAATCCTCAAGAATCAAGCTTGCTAATCTCTAGCTCACTATCATTCGGGTAAGTTCTACTTCAAAAAAATTCATGCAGGAACTTAAGTGTTCAAATATCTTGTGAGGGTTAGAAATAGGCCATGCATGTGGGACTAAGTTGTAGTATGTGCCATTAAAGAACTAATTTGGATAGTTCATGTTAAAAATTGGGTGAAGGAAGAAGAGATTGCCATTTCTAAACCTTGTAGTCTACTTCACATGCTAGGTGTTTGATGAAATTCCTAAGAGAATTATACCATGGGTAATCATCCTAATTATTAATTGATTTCCTCTATCTCCTTATAGATTGTCATGGCTAGAGGTGCTGGTGTATTCTATAAACCTAAGGTCGGGTTGCGCGCCGCAACACAAAGTAATAAGGTGATGGGTTGTGGTGATAAGTGTGGCCGAGCTAATAAGGGTGGTCGAGGTAATCAGGATGAAATGTGATCGATATCACTACTGAAATGAAAAACTATGAGCTCTTGAATATGATGATGTTGAAAGGAAAAAAGGAGAGATTGTGCATCTTGTTTGATGTTGGTTGTTTCTTTCCACGTGCATTGATTGATTGGTTCTAGTACTGTCTCTTGGTTGTTTGATTTGTTTTGTGTTAATTGTCTGAGTATGTGCGAAATTAGATATTCTAAATATATTGAGGCATGATGCCCTACTCTCTGACCGTCTAGCTAAAATTCATGTATTTGCTATTCGAAATTGTGGAAAGATGATCTACTTGTGAATGTTTTTCCATGTGTAAGGTTGGTTAAGTACCCTAATGTGCCGGTATGAAATATTGGTAGCGAAATCAAGTATGTGAACATGATTAAGTGCTAAGAGCTCTAAAATGATATGATAAACATGAAATGTGGTTGATTCAGTCATACCACACTGATTGTGGAAATGTCTTATTTTGACTCGTGTTTTAGGCAATGATATGTTGTGACTTGATATCGTATGGGTGATTGGTTGTACTGAGATTGTGTCCTTACGATGAAATTCGCTGTGAATATGGTGTTGATGGAAAGGAAAAAGGGGAATCTGTGGAACTTGTGATTTTGATTGTTTCTAATTATGTGCAATGTTTGCTGATTCTATTACCGTCTCTTATCTGTGCATTGTTGATCTTACTTAGAGTGAAGTTTGTTCATACATACTAGTACAATTCAAATGTACTGACGTCCCTTTTGCGGGGGGAGATACATTCTTATGATGATTGTAGGTGGTTCAATAGTAGGTAATTCAGCCCGCCGACCGTAGTGCCTCCTCTCCATTCCGTCAGTTGCATTGGTGAGCCCTACTTCCTCTCGGGGCCATGTGTGGTTCATGCCACCTTCTTTTGAGTTTATTGTGTATTGTAAGGTATAGCCGGGGCCTTGTTGCTGGCATGTAGTATTATGTTGCTAGTATTCGTAGAGGCTCCGTAGACACAATGTGGGTAGTGTACATATGTATTTTGGGTAAGCAAGGGTACGGCTCAAAATCGTGATCCACGTTGGTAAATGTTGTATGTATTTTGCAAGTATTTGGTTTCATATGTTGGTAATGATAAAAAGTAGAAATGAATTCAAGTCGTAATTTTATGCTTAAGTTATAAATGGCTATTCAACATGAATAATGTATATTGAAATCACGGGGTAACGCGTGGGATAGGAAAGGCAAATCAGGTTAGCTTGACCGGGTTTATTCGGTTAGGCACCGGTCTTGTCCCTTGATTTTGGGGCGTGACAAACTTGGTATCAGAGCCTAAGGTTTTAAAAGTGTCCTAGGATGTCTCGGAGCCGTGTCTAGTAGATCCCTTCTTATCGGTGTGTTGTCGACAACATCTATAATTAGGGGGCTACATGGACATGTAGGAATTTCACCCTTCTTTGATGCTCCAATCGTGCGATAGATCTCAAGTTAGGGAGTTAGTTTTCTCTCCAAGACTTACTCTTAAAATGAGTAATCATGATACCATAATCCGCATGTTGGAAGCCATGAGGAATGAATGATCCCACCATTGAGTCCGAAGGGACGCCCAAGGGCTTGTTAGGAGAATGTATTGAGTTGTGGAGCGATTGGTAGAACCTATCGCTAAGAGGGGAGTGCCCTTGTCCCTATTGATGTCTCTGCACCACCAAACCCTATAGTATATCGGTATGGTACCAACGTACTCTTGTTGTATACGTACATCCATATTGAAGAAATTTCATAGGCATGGTCTTAATAAAGGTTGAGTCACAAACCATTGCATGCACCTACTATTTGAACGAGATCCTACATTTCTTGAAATTCACTATACCGCAAATTTTCTTATATGCAATCTCTTATGACACCGAGCTCTATAATCATGTCCTTGAATTGAGTTGTAACTATAGACTTACCATATCCAACACACCTTTCTAAACTCTAACAAAGGACTATACCCGAAGAATTTCTCATCGAATGAAGGGATGAACCATTATCGTATTTTCGCACAAAATAAAAAAGATATCTTTTCTTGACTCTTTTTCTTCGGGTTTCTTCTTCGATCTGAATATTGATATGGGTAAAGATATTGCTTTGTTTCATCATCACCTCTAGTATGGTAGTGCCCTCACTCTATCTTTGTTGAGGCTTCCATTTTGGCCTAGTGGTCGGAATCGACTAAATTTTTATTTGCTTGGCGAGAATCTCCCTCTTCTCCGACAGGTTATTTTCTGAAAGTGGTCTGCTCAATTAATTTTAAACATTATTAAATCTCCATCGAAGCTAGGGTCCATCGAGCCTCCATGTAGCTGGATCGTGCTACTTATTCTTGTTGCCCATCTTATTCTTGAAGGTTGTTCTTATAAGGAAGACGAGCATTTTTCGATCCTCCGATGGATTGCATAAAACTTGTTTAAGTGTCGTTTTATGTAAATTTCTCCATGATGCTACGAATCCAGCTGATTTTGATGTTTGTAGTGGCCCCCTAGCCGTGAAGCTATTGAGTTTACTCCTAAAACCTCAGGTTCCCTTTTTGATAGTTCATCTGACATACCCGGCTTCCCCTAGTTGATGACCCATTTCTCTGTTCCAATTTTTAGGATTGAAGAAAGAGCATAATTGTGTCCCTGGTATCTAGAAATACAATTTCTTTTATTAATAGTAATCCACCCAAATTTTGTACCAATTCCGCTGAATCCAGAAAATGGGACAGATGTGACAATACCCCTAGTAACACATTCATATGTCAAGCCTTTCTCTCGGCCAAATCTTATAGCGTCTCCCAATTTTGTTGGTAATAACTAGTTGTGTAGAAGTGTGTTGCAGTGCTTCATTGTGAAGTAGAGTTGGTAAACATAATTGGATTTTAAAATTCTGGAGCTATGCATAATGTGACTATATGTGGAGATCATCTTTCAAAAACGTAAAGGTCCTCGTAATCCTTTATATTATAACCTTTCCTAGCGGTTACAATGTAAAGGTCACTTCTATAAGCTCTCTCACTTTATTTTCATTTGTCTTGCATCGTGTGTTGTTTACCGATAATCTTCAATGCGATACTATCTCAAATTCTCAACTACTTATCCAACTATATGATGTGATTTAATTCACCTCAATTTTATGTACTCTACAAGCGCCCTGAGAGTGGGCAAGTTTCCCGTTTACTACAAACTTCTAAATGTCTTCAACTCTTTTTAAGTTTGTTGATTCCAAGTGGTGCTCTTAGTTGTGCTGCCTTACTATCAATTTTCATCTGGTAACTCTCCTTGTGAATCTAATTTTATGCCTTATGGCATCGAGGTTCGAAGTATGTTCCTTTTTGTTATGATAAAAAGGTGTTGCTCGCACTCGTTGTGAGATTTTCTCCTAAACGATCATCTACCTGCCCTACTTGTTCACGTGACTGGGTAACTGAGGTTACTCTTCTCTGATAAGTTGATGTGTGGCTAGAATTCGTGATTTTAAGCATTATATCCCTCGCATTTTATGAGCTTT